>JABXJD010000302.1:0-22500 GCA_013375575.1 Percina caprodes
CAACACTACGTAACACTAACTTATTAACTTCAATGTCAGTGTTAGCTTGATGCTAGTCTGGCATTGCCGAAATTACTCCACAGCGTAGCGGTTGCTAGATGCTGCCATGGTAACGGGTATAAAGCCCGTGCTTGCAGCTGTTTACGCTGTGTAGTCCACGCTGTGTAGTTGTAGTCCACGCTGTGTAGTTGTAGTCCACGCTGTGTAGTTGTAGTCCACGCTGTGTAGTTGTAGTCCACGCTGTGTAGTCTACGCTGTGTAGTTGTAGTCCACGCTGTGTAGTTGTAGTCCACGCTGTGTAGTCCACGCTGTGTAGTCCACGCTGTGTAGTTGTAGTCCACGCTGTGTAGTTGTAGTCCACGCTGTGTAGTCCACGCTGTGTAGTTGTAGTCACGCTGTGTAGTCCACACTGTGTAGTTGTAGTCCACGCTGTGTAGTCCACGCTGTGTAGTCCACGCTGTGTAGTTGTAGTCCACGCTGTGTAGTCCACACTGTGTAGTTGTAGTCCACGCTGTGTAGTACACGCTGTGTAGTTGTAGTCCACGCTGTGTAGTTGTAGTCCACGCTGTGTAGTACACGCTGTGTAGTTGTAGTCCACGCTGTGTAGTCCACGCTGTGTAGTTGTAGTCCACGCTGTGTAGTTGTAGTCCACGCTGTGTAGTCCACACTGTGTAGTTGTAGTCCACGCTGTGTAGTACACGCTGTGTAGTCCACGCTGTGTAGTTGTAGTCCACGCTGTGTAGTTGTAGTCCACGCTGTGTAGTTGTAGTCCACGCTGTGTAGTCCACGCTGTGTAGTTGTAGTCCACGCTGTGTAGTCCACGCTGTGTAGTCCACGCTGTGTAGTTGTAGTCCACGCTGTGTAGTCCACGCTGTGTAGTACACGCTGTGTAGTTGTAGTCCACGCTGTGTAGTCCACGCTGTGTAGTACACGCTGTGTAGTTGTAGTCCACGCTGTGTAGTTGTAGTCCACGCTGTGTAGTTGTAGTCCACGCTGTGTAGTACACGCTGTGTAGTTGTAGTCCACGCTGTGTAGTTGTAGTCCACGCTGTAGTCCACGCTGTGTAGTTGTAGTCCACGCTGTGTAGTCCACGCTGTGTAGTACACGCTGTGTAGTTGTAGTCCACGCTGTGTAGTTGTAGTCCACGCTGTGTAGTCCACGCTGTGTAGTACACGCTGTGTAGTTGTAGTCCACGCTGTGTAGTTGTAGTCCACGCTGTGTAGTCCACGCTGTGTAGTTGTAGTCCACGCTGTGTAGTTGTAGTCCACGCTGTGTAGTCCACGCTGTGTAGTTGTAGTCCACGCTGTGTAGTCCACGCTGTGTAGTCCACGCTGTGTAGTACACGCTGTGTAGTTGTAGTCCACGCTGTGTAGTCCACGCTGTGTAGTACACGCTGTGTAGTACACGCTGTGTAGTTGTAGTCCACGCTGTGTAGTTGTAGTCCACGCTGTGTAGTACACGCTGTGTAGTTGTAGTCCACGCTGTGTAGTTGTAGTCCACGCTGTGTAGTACACGCTGTGTAGTTGTAGTCCACGCTGTGTAGTCCACGCTGTGTAGTACACGCTGTGTAGTTGTAGTCCACGCTGTGTAGTCCACGCTGTGTAGTTGTAGTCCACGCTGTGTAGTTGTAGTCCACGCTGTGTAGTTGTAGTCCACGCTGTGTAGTCCACACTGTGTAGTTGTAGTCCACGCTGTGTAGTACACGCTGTGTAGTTGTAGTCCACGCTGTGTAGTACACGCTGTGTAGTTGTAGTCCACGCTGTGTAGTTGTAGTCCACGCTGTGTAGTCCACGCTGTGTAGTACACGCTGTGTAGTTGTAGTCCACGCTGTGTAGTTGTAGTCCACGCTGTGTAGTACACGCTGTGTAGTTGTAGTCCACGCTGTGTAGTCCACGCTGTGTAGTCCACGCTGTGTAGTTGTAGTCCACGCTGTGTAGTTGTAGTCCACGCTGTGTAGTCCACACTGTGTAGTTGTAGTCCACACTGTGTAGTTGTAGTCCACACTGTGTAGTTGTAGTACACGCTGTGTAGTTGTAGTCCACGCTGTGTAGTTGTAGTCCACGCTGTGTAGTACACGCTGTGTAGTTGTAGTCCACGCTGTGTAGTTGTAGTCCACGCTGTGTAGTCCACACTGTGTAGTTGTAGTCCACGCTGTGTAGTCCACGCTGTGTAGTTGTAGTCCACGCTGTGTAGTACACGCTGTGTAGTTGTAGTCCACGCTGTGTAGTTGTAGTCCACGCTGTGTAGTCCACACTGTGTAGTTTTAGTCCACGCTGTGTAGTCCACACTGTGTAGTTGTAGTCCACGCTGTGTAGTCCACACTGTGTAGTTGTAGTCCACGCTGTGTAGTCCACGCTGTGTAGTCCACGCTGCGTTTTGGCGTTTTGGTGATCTGTCCCCGGAAATGTCCCCGGTGTTCACCGTGACCGACAGACCCGAAATTGTAATGAAAGAAGGAAAACACTGACCGAATGGAGCCGCTAGTCACTCCAGACAGCAGAGCCGGCGCCGCTCAGAGCTCAGAGATGTTTTAGAAAGCCGTGTGTTACGATGCTAAAATCACTGATCATTTACATGGAGTCTGGTGGGTTTAGCAAACGCAATTTCATGGACTTTTATGTGTTAAAAAGGATCTTAAACTTTAACAGGAAGGTCGACCTCCTTAGAAATCCTTTCCATAATGTTGTCAGACACGTAGAATATTAATCTGAGTCAGGCAGCAGCAAAACGAGACCGTTTAATGAAGGTAAATACAAGCTGGACAATTATCCCATTAACTTACGCTGTAGGGGGGCAGCCTATAGCTGAGTCCTGCAGCCCTTTGCTGCGTCTTGTCCCCCATCTCTCTCCCCCTTTCACGTCTGTCCACTGTCTCTATCTCATAAAGGGGGTAGCTTGTTTCTCTGCTGCCGACTGCAGCGATCTCCTTTAATACTGCGTCGATGTCAAAGGAAATACTTCCTCAATAGTTTTTATTGCATCCGACACTCAATGAGCGGCTGCAGAAACAAGCCTGAAGCTATAAAGCTAAAGCTAACAGATAAATGTAGTTCAGTAACATTACAACATTCCCTCTGAGGTGGAGTGGAGTATGAAGTAGCAGCAGGGGGACTCTAGGATCAGACCTTTGGGGGGCTAATGAGCCCCTAATGAGAACAGCTCTAGGTCTAATGTCCTTGTTTTACAAAAATAAAAGCATGACGTGTTTTGGAGGTATATTCGCTTCTGAGCTGAAAATGTCCCCTGGTTTTGTCTGAGAAATCTGGTCCCCTTACCATGGGTCCTACGTTAGCAGTTAGCATGTATTAGCATGGCTTAGCATCAACTTAGCATGTTTCCTTAATATCGGATGACACATTGGGGTCTCCATATAATTTAATGTGAGCACATGAATGTTGAAATGAATGAAAAAGTGCATTTAAAAAAAGTGTTTTTGAAATAGTATTGAGAGTAAAAGTTGACATATTCCAGTCTGTGATTATCATCAACATCCATTCCTTTAATTTTAGTCTCAATAATTCCTAATTTCTGCTTTTGTAACTCAAACATTAGGTATAATTTCCTATAAATGAGGTTTATTGACCATAAATTCCAAAAATAACTAAAACTAAAGTTAATAAGTTAGTGTTACGTAGTGTTAAACGTCAAAGTGACAAAAATGGGACAAAAACGTAAGAAATCTATTAAAAAAACGATAAAAAGCGTCAACAAAAGTGTTGATTTTCAGTTTTGACGGGAAGACAACACAAGGGTTAATATCTGATGACGCATTGTGCTCATACTTTGATTAAATACAGTAAATATACTACATATTCCACGTTTTAAAAGAAATATAGACACTTTATGATCCGTTTTTGTGTAAAATGACACACACCTCGCGTAAAATATAGAAATAGAAGACTGTCCTATTATTACGCTGGTCAGTGGAGTTTCATTACAGTATAATATATATACAGTGGTGTGAAAAAGTGTTTGCCCCCTTCCTCATTTCCTGTTCCTTTGCATGTTTGTCACACTTAAGTGTTTCGGAACATCAAACCAATTTAAACAATAGTCAAGGACAACACAAGTAAACACAAAATGCAATTTGTAAATGAAGGTGTTTATTATTAAAGGTGAAAAAAAATCCAAACCATCATGGCCCTGTGTGAAAAAGTGATTGCCCCCCTTGTTAAAACATACTATAACTGTGGTTGTCCACACCTGAGTTCAATTTCTCTAGCCACACCCAGGCCTGATTATTGCCACACCTGTTCACAATCAAGGCATCACTTAAATAGGAGCTGCTTGACACAGTAAGGTCCACCAGAAGATCCTTAAAAGCTACACATCATGCCGAGACCCAAAGAAATTCAGGAACAATTGAGAAAGAAAGTAATTGAGATCTATCAGTCTGGAAAGGGTTATAAAGCCATTTCCAAAGCTTTGGGAATCCAGCGAACCACAGTGAGAGCCATTATCCACAAATGGCGAAGACATGGAACAGTGGTGAACCTTCCCAGGAGTGGCCGGCCGCCCAAAATTACCCCAAGAGCGCAGCGACGACTCATCCAAGAGGTCACAAAAGACCCCACAACAACGTCCAAAGAACTGCAGGCCTCACTTGCCTCAGTTAAGGTCAGCGTTCATGCCTCCACCATCAGGAAAAGACTGGGCAAAAATGGCCTGCATGGCAGAGTTCCAAGGAGAAAACCACTGCTGAGCAAAAAGAACATCAAAGCTCGTCTCAATTTCTCCACAACACATCTTGATGATCCCCAAGACTTTTGGGACAACATTCTGTGGACCGATGAGACAAAAGTGGAACTCTTTGGAAGGTGTGTGTCCAAGTATATCTGGCGTAGAAGGAACACTGCATTTCATAAAAAGAACATTATACCAACAGTAAAATATGGTGGTGGTAGTGTGATGGTCTGGGGCTGTTTTGCTGCTTCAGGACCTGGAAGACTTGCCGTGATAAAAGGAACTATGAATTCTGCTGTCTACCAAGAGATCCTGAAGGAGAATGTCCGACCATCTGTTCGTGTACTCAAGCTGAAACGAACTTGGGTTCTGCAGCAGGACAATGATCCTAAACACACCAGCAAGTCCACCACCGAATGGCTGAAGAAAAACAAAATGAAGACTTTGGAGTGGCCTAGCCAAAGTCCTGACCTGAATCCTATTGAGATGTTGTGGTATGACCTTAAAAAGGCCGTTCATGCTCGAAAACCCTCTAATGTAACTGAATTAGGACAATTCTGCAAAGATGAGTGGGCCAAAATTCCTCCAGGACGCTGTAAAAGCCTCATTGCACATTATCGCAAACGCTTGGTTGCAGTTGTTGCTGCTAAGGGTGGCCCAACCAGTTATTAGGTTTAGGGGGCAATCACTTTTTCACACCGGGCCATGATGGTTTGGATTTTTTTTCACCTTTAATAATAAACACCTTCATTTACAAATTGCATTTTGTGTTTACTTGTGTTGTCCTTGACTATTGTTTAAATTGGTTTGATGTTCCGAAACACTTAAGTGTGACAAACATGCAAAGGAACAGGAAATGAGGAAGGGGGCAAACACTTTTTCACACCACTGTATATATATATATATATATAGTGTAATGGGTTAAATTCTTTTATTGTTGTTTTAACAACTGACTTTCAGACTTTGTCTGCCTGTTTCTAGATGAGGGAAATGTCTTTTAACCCCGTTAACCATGAACTCGTCCTTCCAGGTCAAAATTAAAAATGAACATTTTTTTTTGTGCTTTTCTGATTTTTTTCTTACTTTTTTCAGCTTTTGGCGCTTAAAAAAAAAAAAAAACTGAGCTGGTTTAATGACAGGTTTTACATTTATTCTTGGAATTCATGGTCAACAAACCTTATTTATATCAAATTATACATATTTTTTTAGTTAAAAAGGCAGAAATTGTGAATTATTTTGACTTAATAGTTAAGATCAGAGGACGTTGAGTGGATCTCAGATGGGTAGATGTCAAAAGTTTAGTCCGGATTCTGTTTTGAAACCTTTAAAAAAGAATTTAAATGCTATAAGATTCAATAAAACACCCAAAAACTCAATGAAAGTTATTAATGTCACCCGAAGAACGATGTATGGAATCATCCATGTTATTTTGGGCAATTTGGTTGAAAGGAATCCATATTTCCAGAGGACAACACAACGTTTAATGTTTTTTTTAATGCTTTTTAATGCTTTTTAACTGTTTGTGTTGTTGTAGAGGTGGAGACCAAAGCGATGATGAAAGAGAGACAAAAGAAAGACAACCACAACCTCAGTGAGTATGCTTCATGTTCCCATTTAACGAGCTGGATCCAGAGCAAGAGGGTAGGAAAGAAAAAATAGAGCAGGGAAGGGAAGAAGGGTGAAAGAAAGGAGAAAGGGAAGGAAGGAATAATGGAAGGAAAGTGAAGTATGAATAGATTAGGAAGGATGGGAAAAGGGAAGGAAGGAAAGAAGACGGAAGAAAGGAAGTATGTAGGGAAGGATAGAAATGCAGAGAAGGAAGGAAGGAAGGATGAAAGGAAGGAGGGTTCGGGTTACTATATCCACGACGTTCCACTACTTGGATTGCTTTGCCGGATTTCCCGCCTTTTTAACGCTTTTTACCGCCTTTTAGTCACTTTTTACCGCCTTTTCATTGCCTCTTTGTTGCCTTTTCGTCTCCTTGTAGTTGCTTTTCAGCGCCTTTTTACCACCTTTTTACCGCCTTTTTACCGCCTTTTTACCACCTTTTCATTGCCTGTTTGTCGCATCTGTAGCCTCTTTGTTGCTTTTTTGTCGCCTTGTAGTCGCTTTTACCGCCTTTTACTGCCTTTTTACCGCCTTTTACTGCCTTTTTACCGCCTTTTACTGCCTTTTTACCGCCTTTTACTGCCTTTTTACCGCCTTTTCGTTGCCTCTTTGTAGCCTCTTTGTCATCTTTTCGTTGCCTTTTTACCGTGTTTTGTTCCTCTTTGTCACCTTTTCATCGCCTATTTGTTGCCTTTTTTGTCACCTTTGTCGTGGCCTTGTTGTGGCCTTGTTGTCATGGTAACTGCAGACATAGGACTATGGTTACCTGGTCCTCAGGTCTCTGCAGGGTAAATCCAGACAGCTAGCTAGACTATCTGTCCAATCAGAGTCTCTGTTGACGACTAAAACTACTTCTGAACTTCATGTTCCACCAAAACAACTTCCTTCCTGAGACTATTTAGCAGCGGCACCGTGGCTCCGCCCGGCACTTATCCCCGCCCACGACAATTGTGATTGGTTTAAAGAAATGCTGATAAACCAGAGCAGGTTTTCCTCCCGTCCCAGAATGCCGTGTGGACTAGCCAGACCCTCCTGTCTGCTGACAGTTTATAATCTTTGATTTCAAAATGTTTCTGTAACATACAGTGTTGAATGAACAGCAGCTGATGATATTATACATATGCATATGTGTGTGTGTGTGTGTGTGTATATATATATATATATATATATATATATCTATCTCTAACAATGTTGATGCTGTGTGTTTCAGTCGAGAGGAGGCGGAGGTTCAACATCAACGATCGGATCAAAGAACTCGGAGCTCTCATCCCCAAATCCAGCGACCCGTGAGTTCCTCCGTCCTCTCGCTCGCTGTGTACTAATACTTCAGCGCAGTATCTGACAGTACTTCAGGGCTCAGATTAAAGTCTGAAGCATTTTACAAAGAGTGACACAGTACTGCATTCAGACTGAGCTGTTTCCATAGCTAATAAAAGGGAATATTCCAGTTATTTACATGCAGCCGTGTTTTCCAGCGGTATAGGGCTCGTTGGAGCGAGTGAACCATAGACCGTAAATATTAATATTCAATATATATATATATATATATATATATATATATATATCTCTGTTGACGACTAAAACTACTTCTGAACTTCATGTTCCACCAAAACAACTTCCTTCCTGAGACTATTTAGCAGCAGCACCGTGGCTCTGTCCGGCGCTTAGCCCCGCCCACGACGATTGTGATTGGTTTAAAGAAATGCTGATAAACCAGAGCAGGTTTTCCTCCCAATCCCAGAATGCTGTGTGGACTAGATTTGGGGATGGGAGACTAGAGACAGTCCAACATAAAGTTAAACACAAATCTACATTTAAACCTTTTAAACTGTAATAAATGCCCTCGTTATGTTGGATTGGCTGTGTGTGTGTGTGTCTTAACGAGGCGAGGCCTGTGATTGGTTGATCAGGGAATCGAGGTGGAACAAAGGAACCATTCTGAAGGCGTCGGTGGATTACATCCGCAAACTGCAGAAGGAACAACAGCGAGCCCGAGAGATGGAGGAGAGACAGAGGAGGCTGGAGAACACCAACCAGTCCCTGTTACTCCGCATACAGGTGGGGGTGGGGGTGTAGTTCCAGAGACAACCTGTAGGGGCCCGAAGAGGGAAACTTACATAGTGTTGCTTTAACCCTTGTATTGTCTTCTCGTCGAAATTGAAAATCAACGCTTTTGTTGACGCTTTTTATCAATGTTTTTAACTTTTTCTTACGTTTTTGTCCCTTTTTTCAAAGTTCTTTTGACATTTTCAACACTACGTAACACTTAAGTTTACAGTTTTTTTGGGAATTTATTGTCAATAAACCTTATTTATAGGAAATTATACCTAATGTTTGAGTTAGATTAATGCAGCTTTAAGGAGTCTCCCTGCTGGAGGTTAGAGAGAATGCAGCTTTAAGGAGTCTCCCCTGCTGGACGTTAGAGAGAATGCAGCTTTAAGGAGTCTCCCCTGCTGGACGTTAGAGAGAATGCAGCTTTAAGGAGTCTCCCCTGCAGGACGTTAGAGAGAATGCAGCTTTAAGGAGTCTCCCCTGCAGGACGTTAGAGAATGCAGCTTTAAGGAGTCTCCCCTGCTGGACGTTAGAGAGAATGCAGCTTTAAGGAGTCTCCCCCTGCAGGACGTTAGAGAGAATGCAGCTTTAAGGAGTCTCCCCCTGCAGGACGTTAGAGAGAATGCAGCTTTAAGGAGTCTCCCCCTGCTGGACGTTAGAGAGAATGCAGCTTTAAGGAGTCTCCCCCTGCTGGACGTTAGAGAGAATGCAGCTTTAAGGAGTCTCCCCCTGCAGGACGTTAGAGAGAATGCAGCTTTAAGGACCGTTGTTGTCACTCTTCTGTTCTGACTTCCTGTCTGTGTTTCTTCATTGTAGGAGTTGGAGCTTCAGACTCGCCTCCACAGCCTCGACTCTTCCTCCTCCTCCTCCTCCTCTCTGGGCCCCCAGGCGATGCTCTCCCCCTCCCTGCCTCACCTCTTCTCCTCCCCCGCTCCGCCTCGCTGGCGACCCCGTCCCTGGGTCTGGACGCCCTGAGCTTCGTTGATCTGGGCGAGCCTCGGGCAGCCTCCCCGTCTTCTCCCGGACCTGATGTCGGACGTGGGGCTGACGGAGCTCCGGGCCTGGCAGACATACTGATGGAGGAAGGAGGAGGGGGCCATGTCCGACCCCTTGCTGTCCTGCGGTGCCTCGAAGACCAGCAGCCGTAGAAGCAGCTTCAGCATGGACGAGGACCTGTGGACGTACACGCCAGGCTTCACACGCCTGGCTTCCTATTGGCCAGAAGCATAACGCCCCGTGACATCATTCGAACAAACAACACACATAGGTGATGTCACAGCGAACAACTGTGGCTAAATCTCACTTTCCTTTGAACTGCATCCACGTTTTCCCCCTTTGATTCCCTTCCTCGGTCTCAGTCCCACCGAGGAGGCCCGGGAGAGACGTGAGGAAATCATGCGAGGAGGGGGGGAACGAGGTAATGTGGTTTTAGAGGGATGAGACGTCCTTTCCTCTGAAGCATCACATGAATTCGTCAGCTGTGTGGGCGGAGTTAGCAACGACTTTCAGCTGTACGGCTTCCAGGAAAGATGCTCTCTGTATCCTGCTCATAGCTCCTCAGAGATCCCTCCTCCATCCTCGCTCATAGCTCCTCAGAGACTCCTCCTACATCCTCGCTCATAGCTCCTCAGAGATCCCTCCTCCATCCTCGCTCATAGCTCCTCAGAGATCCCTCCTCCATCCTCGCTCATAGCTCCTCAGAGACTCCTCCTACATCCTCGCTCATAGCTCCTCAGAGATCCCTCCTCCATCCTCGCTCATAGCTCCTCCGAGATCCCTCCTCCATCCTCGCTCATAGCTCCTCCAAGACCCATCCTCCATCCTCGCTCATAGCTCCTCCGAGATCCCTCCTACATCCTCGCTCATAGCTCCTCAGAGATCCCTCCTCCATCCTCGCTCATAGCTCCTCCGAGGATTAAGAGCTTTGATACAGCTTTCACGAAATAGGGCCAGAACAACTTCCTGTTCAAGCGAGGAAAAGAGAAGTGAGATTCAGCCTGTATCGTACAGAGAAGCTGATTGGCGATAGTAGGCAAGCTTGCAGCTGATTGGCTAGGAGAGGTGCGGCTGCTCTGAGCTCCAGGTGTCTGCAGGTGATCAATAATCAGTTCAAAATGAAACTCTTGTGTTAGTTCAGCAGGTTTAACACATAATAATCATCATCATAATCAAAATGTGTGATTAAACCAATTGAAATTATGAGATACTAATTCAAAATTCTGATTCTTTGTCTCTTAATTTAGTCACGTTGACCTAGCGAAAAAGACTTTAAATCTGTGAAAAAGTCCATTTTAACTGTTAAAGGTTTCTACCCCCAGGCTAAAGTTGACTAAAAAGAGGAATAAAAAAAATCATCTTTTGGAAATTGATCTTAATGCCTTAATTTAAAAATATAGGAAAATCCACCTTTAAAGGCACCAACTTACTTTATGAATGAATAATGTTTCATAAATAAATAAATATTCTTCCTTAAAATACAGGGGGGGGGGCATAAGTATACACCCCCCTATGTTAAAATACAGGGGCATAAGTATACACCCCCCTATGTTAAAATACAGGGACATAAGTATACACCCCCCTATGTTAAAATACAGGGGGCATAAGTATACACCCCCCTATGTTAAAATACAGGGGCATAAGTATACACCCCTATGTTAAAATACAGGGGCATAAGTATACACCCCCTATGTTAAAATACAGGGGCATAAGTATACACCCCTATGTTAAAATACAGGGGCATAAGTATACACCCTATGTTAAAATACAGGGGCATAAGTATACACCCCTATGTTAAAATACAGGGGCATAAGTATACACCCCTATGTTAAAATACAGGGGCATAAGTATACACCCCTATGTTAAAATACAGGGGCATAAGTATACACCCCCTATGTTAAAATACAGGGGCATAAGTATACACCCCCTATGTTAAAATACAGGGGCATAAGTATACACCCCTATGTTAAAATACAGGGGCATAAGTATACACCCTATGTTAAAATACAGGGGCATGAGTATACACCCCTATGTTAAAATACAGGGGCATAAGTATACACCCCCTATGTTAAAATACAGGGGCATAAGTATACACCCCTATGTTAAAATACAGGGGCATAAGTATACACCCCTATGTTAAAATACAGGGGCATAAGTATACACCCCCTATGTTAAAATACAGGGGCATAAGTATACACCCCCCTATGTTAATACTATGCATCCTGATAAAGTTCCCTTGGCCTTTAAGATCAATTTCCCCAAAAAGTATTAAATTTTGTTTTATCGCTCCACCACTTTGTTTTATGTAATGTTAGCAGAGCCAATAGGAGCTGCACAAGTCTAGTAAAATCTCAGACCACTTATGCTAACATTAATGGGGTATATAATGGGGTATTCAATGGGGTATATAATGGGGTATATGATGGGGTACATAATGGGATATTCAATGGGGTATATAATGAGGTATATGATGGGGTATATAATGGGGTATTCAATGGGGTATATGATGGGGTATATGATGGGGTATATAATGGGGTATTCAGTGGGGTATATAATGGGGTATATGATGGGGTATATGATGGGGTATTCGATGGGGTATATAATGGGGTATATAATGGGGTATATGATGGGGTATATAATGGGGTATTCAATGGGGTATATGATGGGGTATATAATGGGGTATTCAATGGGGTATATAATGGGGTATATAATGGGGTATTCAGTGGGGTATATAATGGGGTATATGATGGGGTATATAATGGGGTATATAATGGGGTATATGATGTTTTTTGCCCAATGAGGGTGTAAATCTACCTGCCTTCCCCAGCTTAGACATGTTCACCTGCAGCTCTCCTGGGGTCGGAGCCGCCCCGACCACGTTGCCCCCGTCAGTGATGTCACCCCCCGTAGTAGAAATCTGACCTGGCGGCAGCAGAGTCGGAGTCTTTCACAGGTGTGAACTCACCTGTGGCTCCGCTGCAGGTCTTTTAGAGATGAATCCACATTGAACCAGACGTCTGTTCTCAGTAAATATGAATCTGTACATAAACACGTAAATCTGTAATCTCCAGATATATCTGGAGATTACAGATTCACGTCCGATATATCGTCCGATATATCGGACGATATATCGTCCGATATATCGGACGATATTAGACATTTTAACAAAATGAAAAATCAGTCAAGGACAAATCTTTTTTTTAAATATTCACTGTTGCTGACTCTGGTTACCTGGTCCTCAGATCTCTGCAGGGTAAATCCAGACAGCTAGCTAGACTATCTGTCCAATCTGAGGACTATGGTTACCTGGTCCTCAGGACTCTGCAGGGTAAATCCAGACAGCTAGCTAGACTATCTGTCCAATCTGAGGACTATGGTTACCTGGTCCTCAGATCTCTGCAGGGTAAATCCAGACAGCTAGCTAGACTATCTGTCCAATCTGAGGACTATGGTTACCTGGTCCTCAGATCTCTGCAGGGTAAATCCAGACAGCTAGCTAGACTATCTGTCCAATCTGAGGACTATGGTTACCTGGTCCTCAGGTCTCTGCAGGGTAAATCCAGACAGCTAGCTAGACTATCTGTCCAATCTGAGGACTATGGTTACCTGGTCCTCAGGTCTCTGCAGGGTAAATCCAGACAGCTAGCTAGACTATCTGTCCAGTCTGAGGACTATGGTTACCTGGTCCTCAGATCTCTGCAGGGTAAATCCAGACAGCTAGCTAGACTATCTGTCCAATCTGAGGACTATGGTTACCTGGTCCTCAGGTCTCTGCAGGGTAAATCCAGACAGCTAGCTAGACTATCTGTCCAATCTGAGGACTATGGTTACCTGGTCCTCAGGTCTCTGCAGGGTAAATCCAGACAGCTAGCTAGACTATCTGTCCAATCTGAGGACTATGGTTACCTGGTCCTCAGGTCTCTGCAGGGTAAATCCAGACAGCTAGCTAGACTATCTGTCCAGTCTGAGGACTATGGTTACCTGGTCCTCAGGTCTCTGCAGGGTAAATCCAGACAGCTAGCTAGACCATCTGTCCAATCAGAGTCTCTGTTGACGTCTAAAACTACTTCTGAACTTCATGTTCCACCAAAACAACTTCCTTCCTGAGACTATTTAGCAGCGGCACCGTGGCTCCGTCCGGCGCTTAGCCCCGCCCACGACGATTGTGATTGGTTTAAAGAAATGCCAATAAACCAGAGCAGGTTTTTCTCCCAATCCCAGAATGCCGTGTGGACTAACCAGATCCAGGTCTGGGGGATGCGAGACTATAACAGTGAGAAAAAAATAAAAAAATCAAATACAAAGCAGGTTGTCATGGTTACCAGTTATACTAATACATCCATGGTTACATCAGATTGTTCCATAAAGGGATTTTTGTTTGTCTTTTTATTGATGTTGTTCTGATTTATGACATTTATGTGAATGTTTCTGTGGAGCTTGTAGTCCGAATAATATCTCCACGTTTTATTCAGCCTCATGTTTTGTTTTTATAGATTTTAACTTTTATAAATAGAAATAAAGTCACTCTAGAAAAATAGTTTTTGTGTTTTTTTGTGTTTCCTAACAAACAACCTATGAACAAAGTTATTAGTACCAGTAGTAGTTTATTTCAACATGTAAAATTATACATGTAAAATATATATATATATATATATATATATATATATGTACACACATTGATGCATACATATACTGTGGATATAATTAAAATGAGAGATAAATAAGGTTGTGTACTTCTCAATCTTAAAAATGATTGAAAGTAATTAAAAAATTATTCAAATTAATTCAGTCATTGTTTCAAAAACATATTTTTTAAAATAATTTAAAAAAATAAAAAGAATAAAATTAAATAAAAAAAATTGTTTTTGTTGATTTAATTTTTCATGTTGTCCTCATGTTGTCTTCATGTTGTCCTCATGTTGTCTTCATGTTGTCCTCATGATGTCTTCATGTTGTCTTCATGTTGTCCTCATGGTGTCTTCATGTTGTCCCCATGTTGTCCTCATGGTGTCTTCATGTTGTCCTCATGTTGTCCTCATGTTGTCTTCATGTTGTCCTCATGTTGTCTTCATGTTGTCCTCATGTTGTCCTCATGTTGTCTACATGTTGTCTTCATGTTGCCCTCATGTCATCCTCATGTTGTCCTCATGTTGTCTTCATGTTGTCCTCATGTTGTCTTCATGTTGTCCTCATGTTGTCCTCATGTTGTCTACATGTTGTCTTCATGTTTCCTTCAAGTTGTCCTCATGTTGTCCTCATGTTGTCCTCATGTTGCCTTCATGTTGTCCTCATGTTGTCTTCATGTTGTCTTCATGTTGTCCTCATGTTGTCTTCATGTTGTCCTCATGTTGTCCTCATGTTGTCCTCATGTTGCCCCCATGTTGTCCTCACGTTGTCCTCACGTTGTCTTCATGTTGCCCTCATGTTGTCTTCATGTTGCCCTCATGTCGTCCTCATGTTGTCCTCATGTTGTCCTCATGTTGCCCTCATGTCGTCCTCATTTTGTCCTCATGTTGTCCTCATGTTGTCCTCATGTTGTCCTCATGTTGCCCTCATGTTGCCCTCATGTTGCTCTCATGTTGTCCTCATGTTGTCTTCGTGTTGTCTTTGTGTTGTCCTCATCTACAGGTGCTGCTGTGATTGCGTTGTTGTCCAGCAGGGGACAGCAGGGGACAGAAAGACTGTCTCACTGATCCTGAAACACTTTTATTTCAGAGTTTTCAATCTGTTATGAATCATATATTCTGATTACTTTCTTCTTTCTAAGCATGCAGTCCCATTCAAACTATAACTGATATACCTGGAAGACAGAAAAAAGGAGCGCTTCTCCGAGCTACTGAGCATGTGCAGCTCCCAACAAAGATAGGATAGAAGGGAGATGTCTCACTCTGGAGATAAAACTAGAGAGATGTCACACTCTGGAGATAAAACTAGAGAGATGTCTCACTCTGGAGATAAAACTAGAGAGATGTCTCACTCTGGAGATAAAACTAGTGAGATGTCTCACTCTGGAGATAAAACTAGAGAGATGTCTCACTCTGGAGATAAAACTAGAGAGATGTCACACTCTGGAGATAAAACTAGAGAGACGTCTCACTCTGGAGATAAAACTAGAGAGATGTCTCACTCTGGAGATAAAACTAGAGAGATGTCTCACTCTGAGATAAAACTAGTGAGATGTCTCACTCTGGAGATAAAACTAGTGAGATGTCTCACTCTGGAGATAAAACTAGAGAGATGTCTCACTCTGAGATAAAACTAGAGAGATGTCTCACTCTGGAGATAAAACTAGTGAGATGTCTCACTCTGGAGATAAAACTAGAGAGATGTCTCACTCTGGAGATAAAACTAGAGAGATGTCTCACTCTGGAGATAAAACTAGAGAGATGTCTCACTCTGAGATAAAACTAGTGAGATGTCTCACTCTGAGATAAAACTAGTGAGATGTCTCACTCTGGAGATAAAACTAGTGAGATGTCTCACTCTGGAGATAAAACTAGAGAGATGTCTCACTCTGGAGATAAAACTAGAGAGATGTCTCACTCTGGAGATAAAACTAGAGAGATGTCTCACTCTGAGATAAAACTAGTGAGATGTCTCACTCTGAGATAAAACTAGTGAGATGTCTCACTCTGGAGATAAAACTAGAGAGATGTCTCACTCTGAGATAAAACTAGTGAGATGTCTCACTCTGGAGATAAAACTAGAGAGATGTCTCACTCTGGAGATAAAACTAGAGAGATGTCTCACTCTGGAGATAAAACAGAGACCTGAACACACAGGGTGAAAACAGGATCTGCAGCAATGTGCAGAACAACAAAAATATGGTGTTTTTAGAAGATGTAACCATGGAAACCTATTCTACAACCTCAAAATACAGTTATGACCCTGAAGATGAGCAGAATGTGGAGCTTTAAAACAAGAAAAAGACTGGCTGAGGGTTGGGGTGATGTGCTGCAGGTCTCGGTGTGGGGGAGGACCCTGGCGGCAGAGTTTTGGACATACTGAGTTTTGGACATACTGTTTTGGACATACTGTTTTGGACATACTGTTTTGGACATACTGTGTCTTTTGCTATGCATTAGCCACATTAATAAAGTCTTTTTAATATTTTCTTCAGCAGAAGTTTTTAATCATAGAAATAAAAAGGATAGAAAGGCCGTTGAACTGTTTTATTTGATTGGTACAAAACAAAATGGCGATTGTTGCTAGTTGTCATGGAGACAATTTGCGTCAGTAGTGGGGACAACGGGTCGGCGCACCGCTAACATTAGTCAGCGCTTCCAGAAAAATCCAGAGTTTTTTGTGATTGTTGTGGGATATTAATGCAATTATATGTGATGAAATTGTGGAAACTTGCAAAAACGGGAGCAGGAGGAAGAGGAGGAGGGAGAGGGAGAGGAGGAAGAGGGAGAGGAGGAGAAAGAGGGAGAGGAGGAGGAAGAGGAGGAGGGAGAGGAGGAGGAGTAGGACAAGGAGGATGAGGAGGAGGAAGAGGGAGAGGAGGAAGAGGGAGAGGAGGAGGAAGAGGGAGAAGAAGAGGAGGAGGGAGAGGAGGTGGAAGAGGGAGAGGGGGAAGAGGGAGAGGAGGAGGAAGAGGAGGAGGGAGAGGAGGAGGAAGAGGGAGAGGAGGAGGAAGAGGAGGAGGGAGAGGGAGAGGAGGAAGAGGGAGAGGAGGAGAAAGAGGGAGAGGAGGAGGAAGAGGAGGAGGGAGAGGAGGAGGAGTAGGACAAGGAGGATGAGGAGGAGGAAGAGGGAGAGGAGGAAGAGGGAGAGGAGGAGGAAGAGGGAGAAGAAGAGGAGGAGGGAGAGGAGGTGGAAGAGGGAGAGGGGGAAGAGGGAGAGGAGGAGGAAGAGGGAGAAGAAGAGGAGGAGGGAGAGGAGGTGGAAGAGGGAGAGGGGGAAGAGGGAGAGGAGGAGGAAGAGGAGGAGGGAGAGGAGGAGGAAGAGGGAGAGGAGGAGGAGGAGGAGGAGGAGGAAGAGGAGGAGGGAGAGGGAGAGGAGGAAGAGGGAGAGGAGGAGAAAGAGGGAGAGGAGGAGGAAGAGGAGGAGGAAGAGGAGGAGGGAGAGGAGGAGGAGAGGGAGAGAGGAGAGAGGAGAAGAGGAGGAGAGAGGAGGAGGGAGAGGAGAGAGGAGAGGAGAGGGAGGAGGAGGGAGAGGAGAGAGGGAGGGAGGGGGAGAGGAGGAGGAAGAGGGAGAGGGAGAGGAGGAGGAGTAGGACAAGGAGGATGAGGAGGAGGAAGAGGGAGAGGAGGAGTGAGAGGAGGAGGAAGAGGGAGAGGGAGAGGAGGAGTGAGAGGAGGAGGAAGAGGGAGAGGGAGAGGAGGAGAAGGAGGGAGAGGAGGAAGAGGAGGAGGAGAGAGAGGAGGAAGAGGGAGAGGAGGAGGAAGACCGTTCTGCTACTTTGATTTGAATGGAAATGGCCTTTCTATCCATTTTATTTCTACGGCCTTCTATAACTGATAAGGGTGTGACGAGATCTCGTTTTACGAGATTTCTCGTCGAGGTGAAGTCGTCTCGTGAGGCGATGTGATGTCAGCGTGATGGAGCGTGAAATTAATATTGAAGATCCCCCTGCCACTTTTAAATCATTTGTGTGGCAACATTAACCCTAACCCTATTTTTCTGTTATTTACACATTTATTTTATTTATACTGTTTATTTTTTTATGTTCGGTTTGTGGAAAGGAGTTAGATTTCTCCTGTGAAATTGTACAGAAGCCAGTTGGTAGAGTTTATACAAAACATTTTGCAGTGTTTGCACGTCCTTTACTGCATATAATTCATTAAAATAGTAAAACATTCATCATTAATAGTTGATTTCAAAATGCACCTAAATTGTTTTGCATTTTGTGATTTTTCAGTTGAATAAAAAAACTATTTTCCATTCATATATTTCATCGAGGATTTCTTTAAATTTTTTTTAAAAATCTCGTCTCGTCTCGTTCTCGTGAACCCGATCTCGTCTCGTGGAGTAAGCGTCTCGTCACACCCCTAATAACTGATATTAAGCACTCGAGCACCAACTGTGGATTCATCCGCCGCTGAAAATAGTCCCCCACAAAGTCCTCTCGTCCTCTGGTTTGACAAAAAGATTTTTTTTTAAAGATTTAAGTTTTCAACAGGAACCAATGGGCGTATGCGCCTTTGATGTTGGCCGGTGGGGGGGGGGGGGGGGGGGGGGGGGGGGGGTCAGAGGTGACGTGGCGTTGTCATTTCAGTGATTTCCTGTTTCCTGTTTGGACGTCCTGGCATGCCGCTCTTCAACAAACACACGCTTCCCGTCCCTGCAGGACCTACTTCCTGTCCCGCCCCCCCTCCCCCCCCCCAGCTGTCCATCACAGACACAGAAACATCAGCAGAGTCAAGCCGAGTCTTTATTTCTGCTGCAGAGAAACAGAAAAACCCCCATGATCCTCTCTGTCTCACGACACAGGACTGCTTTTATTTTATAGACACGTTGAGTTTAGTTTCTTACGTTTTATAATAAAAGTACAAATGAATATTATCCACCATCAATTCTAATTATGTAGTCTGAAGTCTTTTATATAGACCTTAGTGGTCCCTAATACTGTATCTGAAGTCTCTTTTATATAGACCTTAGTGGTCCCTAATACTGTATCTGAAGTCTCTTTATATAGACCTTAGTGGTCCCTAATACTGTATCTGAAGTCTCTTTATATAGACCTTAGTGGTCCCTAATACTGTATCTGAAGTGTCTTTATATAGACCTTAGTGGTCACCTAATACTGGATCTGGAGTCTCTTTATATAGACCTTTGTGGTCCCTAATACTGGATCTGAAGTCTCTTTATATAGACCTCAGTGGTCCCTAATACTGTATCTGAAGTCTCTTTTATATAGACCTTAGTGGTCCCCTAATACTGTATCTGAAGTCTCTTTATATAGACCTTAGTGGTCCCTAATACTGGATCTGAAGTCTCTTTATATAGACCTTAGTGGTCACCTAATACTGGATCTGGAGTCTCTTTATATAGACCTTAGTGGTCCCTAATACTGGATCTGAAGTCTCTTTATATAGACCTTAGTGGTCCCCTAATACTGTATCTGAAGTGTCTTTTATATAGACCTTAGTGGTCACCTAATACTGGATCTGGAGTCTCTTTATATAGACCTTTGTGGTCCCTAATACTGGATCTGAAGTCTCTTTATATAGACCTCAGTGGTCCCTAATACTGTATCTGAAGTCTCTTTTATATAGACCTTAGTGGTCCCCTAATACTGTATCTGAAGTCTCTTTATATAGACCTTAGTGGTCCCTAATACTGGATCTGAAGTCTCTTTATATAGACCTTAGTGGTCACCTAATACTGGATCTGGAGTCTCTTTATATAGACCTTAGTGGTCCCTAATACTGTATCTGAAGTCTCTTTTATATAGACCTTAGTGGTCCCCTAATACTGTATCTGAAGTCTCTTTATATAGACCTTAGTGGTCCCTAATACTGGATCTGAAGTCTCTTTATATAGACCTTAGTGGTCACCTAATACTGGATCTGGAGTCTCTTTATATAGACCTTAGTGGTCCCTAATACTGGATCTGAAGTCTCTTTATATAGACCTTAGTGGTCCCCTAATACTGTATCTGAAGTCTCTTTATATAGACCTTAGTGGTCCCCTAATACTGGATCTGAAGTCTCTTTATATAGACCTTAGTGGTCCCTAATACTGTATCTGAAGTCTCTTTTATATAGACCTTAGTGGTCCCTAATACTGTATCTGAAGTCTCTTTTATATAGACCTTAGTGGTCCCCTAATACTGTATCTGAAGTCTCTTTATATAGACCTTAGTGGTCCCTAATACTGGATCTGAAGTCTCTTTATATAGACCTTAGTGGTCACCTAATACTGGATCTGGAGTCTCTTTATATAGACCTTAGTGGTCCCTAATACTGGATCTGAAGTCTCTTTATATAGACCTTAGTGGTCCCTAATACTGTATCTGAAGTCTCTTTATATAGACCTTAGTGGTCCCTAATACTGGATCTGAAGTCTCTTTATATAGACCTTAGTGGTCACCTAATACTGGATCTGGAGTCTCTTTATATAGACCTTAGTGGTCCCTAATACTGTATCTGAAGTCTCTTTTATATAGACCTTAGTGGTCCCCTAATACTGTATCTGAAGTCTCTTTATATAGACCTTAGTGGTCCCTAATACTGGATCTGAAGTCTCTTTATATAGACCTTAGTGGTCCCCTAATACTGGATCTGAAGTCTCTTTATATAGACCTTAGTGTCCTTTGTTCATTCAATCTGGAAAATGAAAAAACAAAAAGAGAAAGTTTTCAGTTTTTCCAGGATAAAGCAGTGTAGTCTCCAGCGAAAAAGTCTCTTGACATCATCTTGTAGTCCATCTCTGATTGGCCGGTCTATGAGGGGAAGCAGATGGAGCAGCACTCCAGACAGACCTCCAGGCAGTCGGACGAGCCGCAGCAGTCCTCCAGTATCCCACAATCCAACAGGGCCTGACACGCCTCCTCCGTGCAGGCCGCCTCCCCCGCCGCCTCCACGCAGCAGCAGCAGCCGGCCGCCGAGTCGCAGCAGCCGGACCCCCCCACCCCGCACACCAGGCACTCCCCCAGGGCCGAACACATGGACAGCAGCTCGCAGAACAGACAGGCCAGGAGACAGTGAACGCAACAGTCTGTGGAGACAGAGACAATCAGAACAGACAGGCCAGGAGACAGTGAACGCAACAGTCGGTGGAGACAGAGACAATCAGAACACACAGGAGACAGTGAACGCAACAGTCGGTGGAGACAGAGACAATCAGAACAGACAGGCCAGGAGACAGTGAACGCAACAGTCTGTGGAGACAGAGACAAGCAGAACAGACAGGCCAGGAGACAGTGAACGCAACAGTCGGTGGAGACAGAGACAATCAGAACACACAGGAGACAGTGAACGCAACAGTCGGTGGAGACAGAGACAATCAGAACACACAGGAGACAGTGAACGCAACAGTCTATGGAGACAGAGACAAGCAGAACAGACAGGCCAGGAGACAGTGAACGCAACAGTCGGTGGAGACAGAGACAATCAGAACACACAGGAGACAGTGAACGCAACAGTCGGTGGAGACAGAGACAATCAGAACACACAGGAGACAGTGAACGCAACAGTCGGTGGAGACAGAGACAATCAGAACAGACAGGCCAGGAGACAGTGAACGCAACAGTCTGTGGAGACAGAGACAAGCAGAACAGACAGGCCAGGAGACAGTGAACGCAACAGTCGGTGGAGACAGAGACAATCAGAACACACAGGAGACAGTGAACGCAACAGTCGGTGGAGACAGAGACAATCAGAACACACAGGAGACAGTGAACGCAACAGTCGGTGGAGACAGAGACAATCAGAACACACAGGAGACAGTGAACGCAACAGTCTATGGAGACAGAGACAAGCAGAACAGACAGGCCAGGAGACAGTGAACGCAACAGTCGGTGGAGACAGGGACAATCAGAACACACAGGAGACAGTGAACGCAACAGTCGGTGGAGACAGAGACAATCAGAACACACAGGAGACAGTGAACGCAACAGTCTATGGAGACAGAGACAAGCAGAACAGACAGGCCAGGAGACAGTGAACGCAACAGTCGGTGGAGACAGAGACAATCAGAACACACAGGAGACAGTGAACGCAACAGTCGGTGCAGACAGAGACAATCAGAACACACAGGAGACAGTGAACGCAACAGTCTGTGGAGACCGAGACAATCAGAACAGACAGGCCAGGAGACAGTGAACGCAACAGTCGGTGGAGACAGAGACAATCAGAACACACAGGAGACAGTGAACGCAACAGTCGGTGGAGACAGAGACAATCAGAACACACAGGAGACAGTGAACGCAACAGTCTGTGGAGACCGAGACAATCAGAACAGACAGGCCAGGAGACAGTGAACGCAACAGTCTGTGGAGACAGAGACAATCAGAACACACAGGAGACAGTGAACGCAACAGTCGGTGGAGACAGAGACAATCAGAACAGACAGGCCAGGAGACAGTGAACGCAACAGTCTGTGGAGACAGAGACAATCAGAACAGACAGGCCAGGAGACAGTGAACGCAACAGTCTGTGGAGACAGAGACAATCAGAACACACAGGAGACAGTGAACGCAACAGTCTGTGGAGA
>JABXJD010000302.1:32500-37500 GCA_013375575.1 Percina caprodes
ACACACAGTCGGATAAGATAAAACATGTGGCCAGTGAACGGAGTTTGGTTTCCACAGCAACCAGCGTTCAGGAAACAGCTGATTACAGTTAACAGCTGTAACGTGACATCATCGCTATTCCTTTTTTATATTAAAGACAATGGCTTTTAATGTAGACCTGGTCCCATGTGGTCTGGATAGAGCCGGAACACAGAGAAATAATTAGTCCTTAATGTTACTTTAATTCTTTCTTTTAAAGGTTTTACCAATCTGAAAGGGAGTTTTAACATGGTCTAGAGAGTCCACTACGGGATCTGGTTTTACTAGTCTGAAAGGGAGTTTTAACATGGACTAGATAGTCCACTTCGGGATCTGGTTTTACCAATCTGAAAGGGAGTTTTAACATGGTCTAGAGAGTCCACTTTGGGATCTGGTTTTACCAATCTGAAAGGGAGTTTTAACATGGTCTAGAGAGTCCACTTTGGGATCTGGTTTTACCAATCTGAAAGGGAGTTTTAACATAGTCTAGAGAGTCCACTTTGGGATCTGGTTTTACCAATCTGAAAGGGAGTTTTAACATGGTCTAGAGAGTCCACTTCGGGATCTGGTTTTACCAATCTGAAAGGGAGGTTTAACATGGTCTAGAGAGTCCACTTCGGGATCTGGTTTCGGATCTAGACGGATGAGAAAATCTCTCTTCATAAACAATGTAAAATTGTATGAAGTGTATGGAGACCTGGTCTGGAGAGGGAGGGGGACTCTAGTGTTGAGGACATCTATGTGAAGATGAAGAGAGAGGAGGAGGAGAGGTTCCTGTCTGTCTGTCTGTCCGTCTGTCTGTCTTTCTGTCCACTTGTCTGTCTCTCTCTGTCTGTCCACCTGTCTGTCCTTCTGTCTTCCTGCCTGCCTGTCTACATGAAGACCTGGTCTGGAGGGACGGGGGTCTCTCTAGAGAATCACATGTTGCTGTTTTTCTGTTTGAGTCTCAGTCGGAGGAGGCTGCAGGAGCAGAGCGAGGCCCGGAGGAAGAGGAGGGAGGAGGAAGAGGAGGAGGCGAGGAAGAGGAAGAGGGAGGTGAAGATGAGGAGCGAGGAGGACCAGAAGGAGGAGGAAGAGAGGTTACCATGCCAACCCCCAAAGGTCCTGTTTACTGTGTCTGCAGGAAACCAGACATCAACTGTTTCATGATGTAATACAGCCATCTTTCATCTGAATAACAGACGGACACACACAACACACAACACACAACACACAACACTAACCTGTCTGTCTGTCTGTCTGTCCTCCTGCCCGTCTGTCTGTCCTTCTGTCTGTCTGTCTGTCCTTCTGTCTGTCTCTCTCCCTCTGTCTGTCCTACTGTCTGTCTGTCTGTCCACCCGTCTGTTTCTCTGTCTGTCCACCCGTCTGTTTCTCTGTCTGTCTGTCTGTCTGCCTGTCTGTCTGTCTGTCTGTCTGCCTGTCTGTCTGTCTGCCTGCCTGTCTGTCCTACTGTCTGTCTGTCTGTCTGTCCACCCGTCTGTTTCTCTGTCTGTCTATCTGTCTGTCTGTCTGTCTGTCTGCCTGTCTGTCTGTCTGTCTGCCTGCCTGTCTGTCCTACTGTCTGTCTGTCTGTCCACCCGTCTGTTTCTCTGTCTGTCCACCCGTCTGTTTCTCTGGCTGCCTGTCTGTCTGTCAGAGGGTGCGACAGCTGCTCTGAGTGGTTTCATGGAAAGTGTGTAGGAGTTTCGGAAAAGTCAGCAAAAGCCATCAGAGTGTGGTACTGTCCGTCCTGCAAAGGTCAGTGTGTGTGTGTGTGTGTGTGTGTGTGTGTGTGTGTGTGTGTGTGTGTGTGTGTGTGTGTGTGTGTGTGTGTGTGTGTGTGTGTGTGTGGACCCATTTCTTACGAGCCACATATCTCCAGAACATTCTGACACTGAAAAGCTTTTTTTAGACAGACACGATAAACTCTCGCGAGATCTGGCAACAGACAAGTTAACGTCAGCTAACGTCAGCTAACGTCCGCTAACGTCAGCTAACGTCCGCTAACGTCCGCTAACGTCAGCTAACGTCCGCTAACGTCCGCTAACGTCCGCTAACGTCCGCTAATGTTCAACAACGACCTAACACAACTGTGTTGTTTGTGATGCTAAATATGTTTTTTAACATATGTCTAAATCTTTAGTAGACAGCTCCAGCTGTATGTTAGCAGTGTGTTAGCTGTTAGTTGAATGTTAGCCGTGTGTTAGCTGTGTGTTAGCCGTGTGTTAGCAGTGTGTTAGCCGTGTGTTAGCTGTGTGTTAGCTGTTAATTGAATATTAGCTGTGTGTTAGCCGTGTGTTAACTGTTAGCTGTGTTAGCCGTGTGTTAGCTGTTAGCTGTGTGTTAGCCGTGTGTTAGCTGTTAGCTGTGTGTTAGCTGTGTGTTAGCTGTTAGCTGTGTGTTGTGTTTTCTGCAGACAAAAACTCATCTCTGGAGATTAAATACCGTCCAAAGAAGAAAAAGGAGAAGGAAGAGAAAGACTCAGAGCTGGAGATGGAGGACAAACCTGATGGAGACGGTAGCTCCACCCCCCAGGCCAAGATTGACAAGAGGCGGGGCTCACAGGTAACCTGGCAACTAGACTGAAAGGAGGCGGGGCCATCAACTGTTTAGGTTTAATTACTAATTTTAACTAGCATGTTAGCAGTAATTAGCCTGTGCCTATGTTAATGTTAACTAGCATGTTAGTTAGCAGTAATTAGCCTGTGCCTATGTTAATGCTAACTAGCATGTTAGTTAGCAGTAATTAGACTGTACCTATGTTAATGTTACCTAGCATGTTAGTTAGCAGTAATTAGCCTGTACCTATGTTAATGTTAACTAGCATGTTAGTTAGCAGTAATTAGCCTGTACCTATGTTAATGTTAACTAGCATGTTAGTTAGCAGTAATTAGCCTGTACCTATGTTAATGTTACCTAGCATGTTAGTTAGCAGTAATTAGCCTGTACCTATGTTAATGTTAATTAGCATGTTAGATAGCAGTAATTAGCCTGTACCTATGTTAATGTTACCTAGCATGTTAGTTAGCAGTAATTAGCCTGTACCTATGTTAATGTTAACTAGCATGTTAGTTAGCAGTAATTAGCCTGTACCTATGTTAATGTTAACCAGCATGTTAGTTAGCAGTAATTAGCCTGTACCTATGCTAATGTTACCTAGCATGTTAGTTAGCAGTAATTAGCCTGTACCTATGTTAATGTTACCTAGCATGTTAGATAGCAGTAATTAGCCTGTACCTATGCTAATGTTACCTAGCATGTTAGTTAGCAGTAATTAGCCTGTACCTATGTTAATGTTAACTAGCATGTAGCAGTAAAAGAGCTTCTAATAGAGTTCTCTGGTCTCCGTCCAGAGCCACGGGACCTGTTGGTCCATTTCTTTAACTGTCTATGGACCCCTCTAGACCCGCCCTGTCTGTAGTGGTCCTGAGACAACTCCTGTGGGATTTGTGTTTCAGATCAAGCGTTCGGCCCGGATGTGCGGGGAGTGTGACGCGTGTCTGAGGACGGAGGACTGCGCTCAGTGTGACTTCTGCAAAGACATGAAGAAGTTCGGTGGTCCGAACAAGATCCGGCAGAAGTGTCGCATGCGGCAGTGCGAGGTCCGAGCCCGGGTGAGTCTTCGTTCAGAGGATCAGGGAGGTTCCTGTTGTTCCTGATGATGTGAAATGTGTTTCCGTGGTTTCATTCTGACTTTTAGACGCCATAATCCTTATTGGGCGGTTCCAACGACCGCTTCCTCGATGAAAGTGAGATTTTAGTTTTTCAGATGTCGTGTCCAGGTCTCTCTGAGGATTTGGTGCTTTTTTGTCCCAGTTGTTCCCGTGGAGACTCCAGTCTGGCATCTGAGACCACAACGCAGTTTTATAGTCCCCAAACCAGACAGGTCATTTAAAACCACCGGCCGCTTTATTAGGCACGCCTGGACCGTCTGAGAGACAGACAGACAGACAGATAGAGATAGATAGATAGATAGATAGATAGATAGATAGATAGATTCATCCTGAAGGAAATTTAAGGCATCCAGTAGCAAGACAACCATAACACAACAAACACATACACACATATACACGCATATATCACACACATATATACACACATATATCACACATATATACACATATATACACACATATACTGTATATACACACATATACACACATATATCACACACATATATACACACATATACACACATATATCACACACACATATATACACACATATCACACATATATACACACATATACACACATATATACACATATACACACATATATACACACATATCACACATATATGCACACATATACACACATATATACACACATATCACACATATATGCACACATATACACACATTTACACACATATATCACACATATATACACACATATCACACATATATACACATATACACACACATACACACACATATACACACATAAACACACACATACACCCACACATCACACATATATACACACATACACACACATATATACACATATACACACATATATCACACATATCACACATATACACACATTTACACATATCACACATAAACACATATCACACATAAACACACATCACACATAAACACACACATACACCCACACATCACACATATACACACACATACACACACATATACACACATAAACACACATATCACACATATACACACACATAAACACACATATCACACATATACACACATATACACACATAAACACACATATACACACATATACACACATATACACACTTAAACACACACACACATACACACACACATATACAGATACTAAAGTAGACTGGGTGCAATGGTGATGCAAAAGTAAACAGTGCATTAGATCATGATAAAATACTGACTATGACTATAAAATATACATAATAACCTATAAACTTCCTATGTAAATGTGTTAGGATACTGAACTCTCTCCCCCCTCTCCCCCCCTTCACCCCCCTCCCCCCCTTCACCCTCAGTCACATAACAT
>JABXJD010000302.1:40000-45000 GCA_013375575.1 Percina caprodes
AGTAAGATCCTTTTAGTTTAACATGAAACAGAAATCACCATCACCAAACCCACCAGACTCCATGTAAATAATCACTACTTTTAGCGTGTATAGAGCAGCATATCTCCACCAGACTCCATGTAAATAATCACTACTTTTAGCATTGTAAAACACACTTCATTCAAACTGGACAGAAACTAATAAAACTACCAAAAGCCGTCTTGGTTCATCTTTCCACTGTTCAAACAATCACCACTCTGGTCTGGTTGGAATAAACTCTTAATTCACCCATTTACATGTGGAGATATGCTGCTCTATACGCGCTAAAAGTAGTGATTATTTACATGGAGTCTGGTGGAGATATGCTGCTCTATACACGCTAAAAGTAGTGATTATTTACATGGAGTCTGGTGGAGATATGCTGCTCTATACATGCTAAAAGTAGTGATTATTTACATGGAGTCTGGTGGAGATATGCTGCTCTATACATGCTAAAAGTAGTGATTATTTACATGGAGTCTGGTGGAGATATGCTGCTCTATACACGCTAAAAGTAGTGATTATTTACATGGAGTCTGGTGGAGATATGCTGCTCTATACATGCTAAAAGTAGTGATTATTTACATGGAGTCTGGTGGAGATATGCTGCTCTATACATGCTAAAAGTAGTGATTATTTACATGGAGTCTGGTGGAGATATGCTGCTCTATACATGCTAAAAGTAGTGATTATTTACATGGAGTCTGGTGGAGATATGCTGCTCTATACATGCTAAAAGTAGTGATTATTTACATGGAGTCTGGTGGAGATATGCTGCTCTATACACGCTAAAAGTAGTGATTATTTACATGGAGTCTGGTGGGTTTGGTGATGTTGATTTTGGTTTCATGTTAAACAAAAAGGATCTTCCTCTTTAACTAAAAGGTCTATCTCTGTAGGGATCCTTTCCATATTGTTGTCAGACAAATTACCCTTTAAACTAGCCAACTGATGATGTCACTATGTCACTGATGATGTCACTAACACACCTGTCCTCCTGCTGCAGAAGTCTGTCTCTGCGCCGAAAGAGGAAGTGAAGCCTGAAGTGAAGCCCCACCGCCACAAAGCCAAGCAGCGTCACCGGGAGCGCGTGCGGCACAGCGAGCGGGGAGGCGAGGGCGGGGCTAAGGAGGTGGGGGGGGCCATGCGGCAGTGTCTGGGACCAGGATGTGTCCAACCGGCGAGGACCAACTCCAAGTACTGTTCTGACGACTGCGGCATGAAGCTCGCCGCCAAGTGAGTCACACATCTCACTTCCTGTGGACAACCAATCAGTTAATTCATCTTCACTGGGTTGTCTCCAAAAGATACTGATGTCTGTCTGTCTGTCTCTCTGTCTGTCTCTCCCTTTCTCCCTGTCTCTCTCTCTCCCTCTCTCCCTTTCTCCCTTTCTCCCTGTCTCTCTCCCTTTCTCCCTGCCTCTCTCTCTCCCTTTCTCCCTGCCTCTCTCCCTTTCTCCCTGTCTCTCTCTCTCTCTCCCTTTCTCCCTGTCTCTCTCTCTCTCTCTCTCGTTTTCTCCCTGTCTCTCTCTTTCTCCCTCTCTCTCTCTCTCTCTCCCTTTCTCCCTGTCTCTCTCTCTCTCTCTTTCCCTTTCTCCTTGTCTCTCTCTCTCCCCCTTTCTCCCTGTCTCTCTCTCTCTCTCTTTCCCTTTCTCCCTGTCTCTCTCCCTTTCTCTCTCCCTTTCTCCCTGTCTCTCTCTCTCCCTTTCTCTCTCCCTTTCTCCCTGTCTCTCTCTCTCCCTTTCTCTCTCCCTTTCTCCCTGTCTCTCTCTCTCTCTCTCCCTTTCTCTCTCCCTTTCTCCCTGTCTCTCTCTCTCCCTTTCTCCCTGTCTCTCTCTCTTTCTCCCTGTCTCTCTCTCTCTCTCCCTTTCTCCCTCCCTCTCTCCCTTTCTCCCTGCCTCTCTCCCTTATTCTCTCCTTTTCTCCCTTTCTCTCTCCCTTTCTCCCTATCTCTCTGTCATTCTTCCCGTCTCTCCCTGTCTCCCTATCTTGCTATTTTTTCCTCCTTCTCTCCCCGTCTCTGTCCCCCTGTGTCCCCCTTGTGTCCCCCCTAGTCGTATCTATGAGATCCTGCCTCAGCGGATCCAGCAGTGGCAGCAGAGTCCGTGCGTTGCTGAGGAGATGGGGCGGAGACAGCTGGAGCGAATCAGGAAGGAGCAGCAGGCGGCGAGGCTCCGCCTCACGCTGATGGAGAAACGCTTCCACGAGCTGGAAGGCATCATCGCCAACGCCAAGCAGCAGCAGGTCCAACACCACGAGGAGGTGAGACAGGCTGGGGGGTGAAGACAACCCTGAACCTCCTTAAAGCTGCATTCTCTCTAACGTCCAGCAGGGGGAGACTCCTTAAAGCTGCATTCTCTCTAACGTCCTGCAGGGGGAGACTCCTTAAAGCTGCATTCTCTCTAACGTCCAGCAGGGGGAGACTCCTTAAAGCTGCATTCTCTCTAACGTCCAGCAGGGGGAGACTCCTTAAAGCTGCATTCTCTCTAACGTCCTGCAGGGGGAGACTCCTTAAAGCTGCATTCTCTCTAACGTCCAGCAGGGGAGACTCCTTAAAGCTGCATTCTCTCTAACGTCCAGCAGGGAGACTCCTTAAAGCTGCATTCTCTCTAACGTCCTGCAGGGGAGACTCCTTAAAGCTGCATTCTCTCTAACGTCCAGCAGGGGAGACTCCTTAAAGCTGCATTCTCTCTAACGTCCAGCAGGGAGACTCCTTAAAGCTGCATTCTCTCTAACGTCCAGCAGGGGAGACTCCTTAAAGCTGCATTCTCTCTAACGTCCAGCAGGGAGACTCCTTAAAGCTGCATTCTCTCTAACGTCCAGCAGGGGAGACTCCTTAAAGCTGCATTCTCTCTAACGTCCAGCAGGGGAGACTCCTTAAAGCTGCATTCTCTCTAACGTCCTGCAGGGGAGACTCCTTAAAGCTGCATTCTCTCTAACGTCCAGCAGGGAGACTCCTTAAAGCTGCATTCTCTCTAACGTCCTGCAGGGGGAGACTCCTTAAAGCTGCATTCTCTCTAACGTCCAGCAGGGGAGACTCCTTAAAGCTGCATTCTCTCTAACGTCCAGCAGGGGGAGACTCCTTAAAGCTGCATTCTCTCTAACGTCCAGCAGGGAGACTCCTTAAAGCTGCATGCTTTCCAACTTCCATTGTCCTTGGGTCAAATTGACCTGTTGTCCTCATGTTGTCCTCATGTTGTCCTCATGTTGTCCTCATGTTGTCTTCATGTTGTCCTCATGTTGTCCTCATGTTGTCCTCATGTTGTCTTCATGTTGTCTTCATGTTGTCCTCATGTTGTCTTCATGTTGTCTTCATGTTGTCCTCATGTTGTCCTCATGTTGTCCTCATGTTGTCCTCATGTTGTCTTCATGTTGTCCTCATGTTGTCCTCATGTTGTCCTCATGTTGTCCTCATGTTGTCCTATATCAATGTTCTTTTTAATTCCCCCAAATAACATGATTGATTCCACACAACGCTCTTTGCCAAGTACAAATCTCTACTTTCATTAATTTTGTGGTGTCCGTCTGTCTGGGTGTCTGTCTCTTTCTCTCTCTCTACGTCTGTCTGTCTGTCTTTCCTTCTGTCTGTCTGTCTGGGTGTCTGTCTCTCTCTGTCTCTCCCTCTGTCTGTCTCTCTCCAGGTGACAGAAGGGACGGAGACGACACAGACCTTCAGATCTTCTGTGTCTCCTGCAGTCATCCCGTTAACCCCAAGGTGGCGCTGAGACACATGGAGAGATGCTACGCTAAGGTCAGTGTGTCCTCACTCAGCAGGACGGTCACAACACAGGGTCACTGTGGACGGATGTTAAGACTACGGTCCCTGAAGAGTTCTGGTTCTGGTCTTTGTGTCTCATACTTGCGTCAGTACGCGGCTAATGTGCACTGACCAATATCGGTGAGCTATTTTCATAAAATTTGAGATTGTATTCCCAACCAGCCGCCATCTTGCCGCCATGATGCTCGGTTATCCGGGAGAACGTTCGTCCAATCAGCTGCCGGTCGACGTCCCTGGTCCCTCCCCTTTCCACCTTGTAGTCAAGATGGCGCCCGTTTAGTGCGAGTAGGGTCCATCGTTCCACACGGAACTTTTGGACCGTTTTTAGGGGGCGTCAAGTAGCCTCCGAGATGCTAACGAGAGACCTCTGTAACGTCTGAAGTAGCCTCCGAGATGCTAACGAGAGACTTCTGTAGCGTCTGAAGTAGCCTCCGAGATGCTAACGAGAGACTTCTGTAGCGTCTGAAGTAGCCTCCGAGATGCTAACGAGAGACTTCTGTAGCGTCTGAAGTAGCCTCCGAGATGCTAACGAGAGACTTCTGTAGCGTCTGAAGTAGCCTCCGAGATGCTAACGAGAGGCTTCTGTAGCGTCTGAAGTAGCCTCCGAGATGCTAACGAGAGACTTCTGTAACGTCTGAAGTAGCCTCCCAGATGCTAACAAGAGACTTCTGTAGCGTCTGAAGTAGCCTCCGAGATGCTAACGAGAGACTTCTGTAACGTCTGAAGTAGCCTCCGAGATGCTAACGAGAGACTTCTGTAACGTCTGAAGTAGCCTCCGAGATGCTAACGAGAGACTTCTGTAGCGTCTGAAGTAGCCTCCGAGATGCTAACAAGAGACTTCTGTAACGTCTGAAGTAGCCTCCGAGAAGCTAACGAGAGACTTCTGTAACGTCTGAAGTAGCCTCCGAGATGCTAACGAGAGACTTCTGTAGCGTCTGAAGTAGCCTCCGAGATGCTAACGAGAGACTTCTGTAGCGTCTGAAGTAGCTACAAGCTAACAATCAAACACAACAAAGGCTGTCAGTCCCTCGTAGACGATGACTAAGTGTTTGAAGCGTAGGAGACGGTGAGACACAGTTTAATATTCTGTTACTCAGTGATGTCATAGGACCAGAACGGAAGATTTAGGTTTGATTTTAAATATTCTGGGAAAACTAATCACAACTGTCTCTCTCTCTCTCTCTGTCTGTCTCTGTCTGTCTGTC
>JABXJD010000302.1:55000-60000 GCA_013375575.1 Percina caprodes
TTTATCTCGTTGTACGTCACCGTGTTATTTTATCTCGTTGTACGTCACCGTGTTATTTTATCTCGTATGTCACCGTGTTATTTTATCTCGTTGTACGTCACCATGTTATTTTATCTCGTTGTAAGTCACCGTGTTATTTTATCTCGTTTTACGTCACCGTGTTATTTTATCTCGTTGTAGGTCACCGTGTTATTTTATCTCGTTGTAAGTCACCGTGTTATTTTATCTCGTTGTAAGTCACCGTGTTATTTTATCTCGTTGTAGGTCACCGTGTTATTTTATCTCGTTGTAAGTCACCGTGTTATTTTATCTCGTTGTAGGTCACCGTGTTATTTTATCTCGTTGTAAGTCACCGTGTTATTTTATCTCTTTGTAGGTCACCGTGTTATTTTATCTCTTTGTAGGTCACCGTGTTATTTTATCTCGTTTTACGTCACCGTTATTTTATCTCGTTGTAGGTCACCGTGTTATTTTATCTCGTTGTACGTCACCGTGTTATTTTATCTCGTTGTACGTCACCGTGTTATTTTATCTCGTTGTACGTCACCGTGTTATTTTATCTCGTATGTCACCGTGTTATTTTATCTCGTTGTACGTCACCGTGTTATTTTATCTTGTATGTCACCGTGTTATTTTATCTCGTTGTACGTCACCGTGTTATTTTATCTCGTTGTACGTCACCGTGTTATTTTATCTCGTTGTACGTCACCGTGTTATTTTATCTCGTTGTACGTCACCGTGTTTTTTTATCTCGTTGTAAGTCACCGTGTTATTTTATCTCGTTGTAAGTCACCGTGTTATTTTATCTCGTTGTACGTCACCGTGTTATTTTATCTCGTTGTACGTCACCGTGTTATTTTATCTCGTTGTAAGTCACCGTGTTATTTTATCTCGTTGTACGTCACCGTGTTTTTTATCTCGTTGTACGTCACCGTGTTATTTTATCTCGTTGTACGTCACCGTGTTATTTTATCTCGTTGTACGTCACCGTGTTACCACTACAGCTGGTTTTAGATCTCGTATTGTTCATCGTGTTGGTTTCATGTTTTATTCAAAGTGATATTTCATTAAAAAAGTCATGTTTTATTATTCCTGCTTATTAGAGTTATTATTCACCAGACTCTGGACCATTAGCCCGGTCCTACCAGACTCTGGACCATTAGCCCGGTCCTACCAGACTCTGGACCATTAGCCTGGTCCTACCAGACTCTGGTCCATTAACTCGGTCCTGGTCCTACCAGACTCTGGACCATTAGCATGGTCCTACCAGACTCTGGTCCATTAACCCGGTCCTGGTCCTACCAGACTCTAGTCCACTAGCATGGTCCTACCAGACTCTGGACCATTAGCATGGTCCTACCAGACTCTGGTCCATTAACCCGGTCCTGGTCCTACCAGACTCTAGTCCACTAGCATGGTCCTACCAGACTCTGGTCCATTAGCCCGGTCCTACCAGACTCTGGACCATTAGCCTGGTCCTACCAGACTCTGGACCATTAGCCTGGTCCTACCAGACTCTGGACCATTAGCCTGGTCCTACCAGACTCTGGTCCATTAACTCGGTCCTGGTCCTACCAGACTCTGGACCATTAGCATGGTCCTACCAGACTCTGGTCCATTAACCCGGTCCTGGTCCTACCAGACTCTAGTCCACTAGCATGGTCCTACCAGACTCTGGACCATTAGCATGGTCCTACCAGACTCTGGTCCATTAACCCGGTCCTGGTCCTACCAGACTCTAGTCCACTAGCATGGTCCTACCAGACTCTGGTCCATTAGCCGGTCCTACCAGACTCTGGACCATTAGCCTGGTCCTACCAGACTCTGGACCATTAGCCTGGTCCTACCAGACTCTGGACCATTAGCATGGTCCTACCAGACTCTGGTCCATTAACCCGGTCCTGGTCCTACCAGACTCTGGTCCTACCAGACTCTGGGCCATTAGCCTGGTCCTACCAGACTCTGGTCCATTAACCCGGTCCTGGTCCTACCAGACTCTGGTCCTACCAGACAATATACATTAAAACTCTGACACATCTGAGCAGGTTTTAAATGCTGATGTTCCCTTTCAAAATAAAATAACTTTTATTTTTTATTATTTTTTGTAATTTATAGCCTCTAAATCAATTGTCAACGCAGCTCATAACACAAGATTATACAGAAAAATAATACTTGTATAATATGAGACCAAGTAAATCAGTGCTAAGTACAACATAGATCTACAAAGAGAGCAAAATAATAAAAAATAAATACATAAATAAAAATGTGACATGTGACATGACGTTCTTTATTAAATCATTTTATAAATCAGATATAGTTACAGCTTTCTTACTGATTACCAATTTAATTTAAAATAAATAGTGGAATAGTGTAAACGATGGTTTGGAGTTTATGAATATGAAACTTCCCTAATAAAATAAAAAGATATTAGCAATATACAGTAACATGCATACTGTTATTATTACAACAACATTACATACATTCCTATCTTTACATTCAAAATATTTAGTAATATGTTTCCTTTCCATTGTGACTACCCCTCAAAAAAAAACTCTATATATTTATATATAAAAATATATATAAAAATATAAATATAATATATACACGTCTGGATTCAATCACACGTCATCGTTCCGCGCCGACGCTTTGCGTGTTGACGTCACGTTGTGCGTCAGTTCAGTTGGCGGCGCTCGGAGGAAAACCATCAACAGGAAGCGTAAAGAAGCCACTGTGAGTGTTTTATTTTCATAATATGAATTATTATTATTATTATTATTATTATTATTATTAATCCCTCTCCGGGAGCCCAACGGGCTCGTGAGGCTGGGGGGGGCTGGACACCGTAGAAGGGAAGAAGTATTAACGTTAGCCTCCTTTAGCCCGTGTGTTGTCCTCCCGGGTCAAAAAATTAACATTATTATTATTATTATTATTATTATTATATTTTAACCTTTATTTCGACATGTGACATTTCCAGCGCGTTATTCTCTTTTTTATTTCACTACCACCATCTTACTAGTTTTACTACATTTTGGAATTCATGGTCAATAACCCTCATTTATATAGAATTATACCTGATATTAACCCTCATTTATATAGAATTATACCTGATATTAACCCTCATTTATATAGAATTATACCTGATATTAACCCTCATTTATATAGAATTATATCTAATATTAACCCTCATTTATATAGAATTATACCTGATATTAACCCTCATTTATATAGAATTATACCTGATATTAACCCTCATTTATATAGAATTATACCTGATATTAACCTCATTTATATAGAATTATACCTAATATTAACCCTCATTTATATAGAATTATACCTAATATTAACCTCATTTATATAGAATTATACCTGATATTAACCCTCATTTATATAGAATTATACCTGATATTAACCCTCATTTATATAGAATTATACCTGATATTAACCTCATTTATATAGAATTATACCTAATATTAACCCTCATTTATATAGAATTATACCTAATATTAACCCTCATTTATATAGAATTATACCTGATATTAACCTCATTTATATAGAATTATACCTGATATTAACCCTCATTTATATAGAATTATACCTAATATTAACCCTCATTTATATAGAATTATACCTGATATTAACCCTCATTTATATAGAATTATACCTGATATTAACCTCATTTATATAGAATTATACCTGATATTAACCCTCATTTATATAGAATTATACCTAATATTAACCTCATTTATATAGAATTATACCTGATATTAACCCTCATTTATATAGAATTATACCTGATATTAACCCTCATTTATATAGAATTATACCTGATATTAACCTCATTTATATAGAATTATACCTGATATTAACCCTCATTTATATAGAATTATACCTGATATTAACCTCATTTATATAGAATTATACCTGATATTAACCCTCATTTATATAGAATTATACCTGATATTAACCCTCATTTATATAGAATTATACCTAATATTAACCCTCATTTATATAGAATTATACCTGATATTAACCTCATTTATATAGAATTATACCTGATATTAACCCTCATTTATATAGAATTATACCTGATATTAACCTCATTTATATAGAATTATACCTAATATTAACCCTCATTTATATAGAATTATACCTGATATTAACCCTCATTTATATAGAATTATACCTGATATTAACCCTCATTTATATAGAATTATACCTAATATTAACCCTCATTTATATAGAATTATACCTAATATTAACCTCATTTATATAGAATTATACCTAATATTAACCTCATTTATATAGAATTATACCTAATATTAACCCTCATTTATATAGAATTATACCTGATATTAACCTCATTTATATAGAATTATACCTGATATTAACCCTCATTTATATAGAATTATACCTGATATTAACCCTCATTTATATAGAATTATACCTGATATTAACCCTCATTTATATAGAATTATACCTGATATTAACCCTCATTTATATAGAATTATACCTGATATTAACCTCATTTATATAGAATTATACCTAATATTAACCTCATTTATATAGAATTATACCTGATATTAACCCTCATTTATATAGAATTATACCTGATATTAACCCTCATTTATATAGAATTATACCTGATATTAACCCTTATTTATATAGAATTATACCTGATATTAACCCTCATTTATATAGAATTATACCTGATATTAACCCTCATTTATATAGAATTATACCTGATATTAACCTCATTTATATAGAATTATACCTGATATTAACCTCATTTATATAGAATTATACCTGATATTAACCTCATTTATATAGAATTATACCTGATATTAACCCTCATTTATATAGAATTATACCTGATATTAACCCTCATTTATATAGAATTATACCTGATATTAACCCTCATTTATATAGAATTATACCTGATATTAACCCTCATTTATATAGAATTATACCTGATATTAACCCTCATTTATATAGAATTA
>JABXJD010000302.1:72500-75000 GCA_013375575.1 Percina caprodes
TTGTCCTCATGTCGCCCTCATGTCGCTTTCATGTTGTCCTCATGTTGTCTTCATGTTGTCTTCATGTTGTCCTCATGTCGCTCTCATGTTGTCCTCATGTTGTCTTCATGTTGTCTTCATGTTGTCCTCATGTCGCTCTCATGTTGTCCTCATGTTGTCTTCATGTCGCCCTCATGTCGCTCTCATGTTGTCCTCATGTTGTCCTCATGTTGCCCTCATGTTGTCCTCATGTTGTCCCCATGTCGTCCCCATGTTGTCCCCATGTTGTCCCCATGTTGTCCCCATGTTGTCCTCATGTTGTCTTCATGTTGTCCTCATGTCGTCCCCATGTTGTCCCCATGTTGTCTTCATGTCGCTCTCATGTTGTCCTCATGTTGTCTTCATGTCGCTCTCATGTTGTCTTCATATTGTCCTCATGTCGCTCTCATGTTGTCCTCATGTTGTCTTCATGTTGCCCTCATGTTGCCCTCATGTTGTCCCCATGTTGTCCCCATGTTGTCCCCATGTCGTCCCCATGTGGTCCCCATGTTGTCCTAATGTTGTCCCCATGTTGTCCCCATGTTGTCCTCATGTTGTCCTCATGTTGTCCTCATGTTGTCCTCATGTCGTCCCCATGTCGTCCCCATGTCGTCTTCATGTTGTCTTCATGTTGTCTTCATGTTGTCCTCATGTCGTCCTCATGTCGTCCTCATGTCGTCCCCATGTTGTCCTCATGTTGTCTTCATGTTGTCCTCATGTTGTCCTCATGTTGTCTCCATGTTGTCCTCATGTTATCCTCATGTTGTCCTCATGTTGTCCCCATGTCGCCCTCATGTTGTCTTCATGTTGTCCTCATGTCGTCCTCATGTCGTCCTCATGTCGTCCCCATGTTGTCCTCATGTTGTCTTCATGTTGTCCTCATGTTGTCCTCATGTTGTCTCCATGTTGTCCTCATGTTATCCTCATGTTGTCCTCATGTTGTCCTCATGTTGCCCTCATGTTGTCCTCATGTTGTCCTCATGTTGCCCTCATGTTGTCCTCATGTTGTCCTCATGTTGTCCTATATCAATGTTCTTTTTAATTCCCCAAAATAACATGATTGATTCCACCAACGCTCTTTGCCAAGTACAAATCTCTACTTTCATTAATTTTGGGGCGTCTTATTCAATTTTATAGCATTTGAAACCAAATTGAAGTGTTTTTGAAATAGTATTGAGAGTAAAAGTTGACATATTCCAGTCTGTGATTATCATCAACATCCATTCCTTTAATTTTAGTCTCAATAATTCCTAATTTCTGCTTTTCTAACTCAAACATTAGGTATAATTTCCTATAAATGAGGTTTATTGACCATAAATTCCAAAAATAACTAAAACTAAAGTTAATAAGTTAGTGTTACGTTGTGTGAAAATGACAAACATTGAAAAAAAGGGCAAAAACATAACAAAAAGTTAAAAACATCGATATATTGATTTTCTATTTTTGACGGGAAGACGTTAACACAAGGGTTAATTAAAACACTATATTTAAAAAAATAGTGGAAGATTAGTGTGCAAGTAATCACACTTACTGACAGTTGATTCCTAACTGTCTGTCTATCTGTCTGTCTATCTGCCTGTCTGTCTGTCTGTCTGTCTGTCTGTCTGTCTGCCTGCCTGTCTGTCTGTCTGTCTGTCTGTCTGTCTGTCTCTCTCTCAGTGCTCTGGAGACCATCTCTCAGACTGTCGCTGCTCTGTATCCACACTGGGCTTCTCTGCAGACTCTGGGTGAGCTTTTATTTTGAAATGTACCACACACACACACACACATCAGGATGGAACAACAACACACTTAACTTCCTGTTCTCTTCCTTGTCCCCGTGCAGAAGGCGGCCCATTGGCTGACGGGCGTGTCAGCAGAGCAACAACCAACAAGCAGAGCACAAAGCAGAGTGGCCCCGCCCCCTCTGTTGCAACTACAACAGGTCTGGTTTATGATGAGAGGATGATGGAGCACGTGAACATGTGGGACAGGTAAGAGACCTCATCTGTGTCCTGGACCAGGGGTCCTCAATGGTTTTGGTCCAGGGACCCCTGAGCTGAAAGAGAGACAGGGGCCCCTAAGCTGAAAGAGAGACAGGGACCCCTAAGCTGAAAGAGAGACAAGGACCCCTAACAGGGACCCCTAAGCTGAAAGAGAGATAGGGACCCCTGAGCTGAAAGAGAGACAGGGACCCCTGAGCTGAAAGAGAGACAAGGACCCCTAACAGGGACCCCTAAGCTGAAAGAGAGATAGGGACCCCTGAGCTGAAAGAGAGACAGGGACCCCTAAGCTGAAAGAGAGACTGGGACCCCTAAGCTGAAAGAGAGACAAGGACCCCTAACAGGGACCCCTAAGCTGAAAGAGAGATAGGGACCCCTAAGCTGAAAGAGAGACAGGGACCCCTAAGCTGAAAGAGATAGGGACCTCTAAACTGAAAGAGAGACAGGGACCCTAACAGGGACCCCTAAGCTGAAAGAGAGACAGGGACCCTAAGCTGAAA
>JABXJD010000302.1:80000-82500 GCA_013375575.1 Percina caprodes
GTTTATTTACGCGCTTGACGCCGGGCCTCCGTAGATGTCGCGCACGCACTAAATTATCTGTGACTAAGCAAGAAGTACTACAGAAGAAGTAAAGGAGAGCTGGTTGCCTGGCAACAGCAGTAAACACATTCATATTATACACAGACGTGCTGCCATACATTGCATTTATCTAATTATTAGCATCACTGCCTCTCGATGTTAGGAACACTCATGTCTCTCCCCGATGTGAGTTGAGTGCAGATTTGAGTCGCGCATGCGTCACCTAGCGACAAGTAGCATTTAAGATGCTAACGAGAGACTTCTGTAACGTCTGAAGTAGCCTCCGAGATGCTAACGAGAGACTTCTGTAGCGTCTGAAGTAGCCTCCGAAATGCTAACGAGAGACTTCTGTAACGTCTGAAGTAGCCTCTGAGATGCTAACGAGAGACTTCTGTAGCGTCTGAAGTAGCCTCCGAGATGCTAACGAGAGACTTCTGTAACGTCTGAAGTAGCCCCGAGATGCTAACGAGAGACTTCTGTAGCGTCTGAAGTAGCCTCCGAGATGCTAACGAGAGACTTCTGTAACGTCTGAAGTAGCCTCCGAGATGCTAACGAGAGACTTCTGTAACGTCTGAAGTAGCCTCCGAGATGCTAACGAGAGACTTCTGTAACGTCTGAAGTAGCCTCCGAGATGCTAACGAGAGACTTCTGTAACGTCTGAAGTAGCCTCCGAGATGCTAACGAGAGACTTCTGTAGCGTCTGAAGTAGCCTCCGAGATGCTAACGAGAGACTTCTGTAACGTCTGAAGTAGCCTCCGAGATGCTAACGAGAGACTTCTGTAGCGTCTGAAGTAGCCTCCGAGATGCTAACGAGAGACTTCTGTAACGTCTGAAGTAGCCTCCGAGATGCTAACGAGAGACTTCTGTAGCGTCTGAAGTAGCCTCCGAGATGCTAACGAGAGACTTCTGTAACGTCTGAAGTAGCCTCCGAGATGCTAACGAGACTTCTGTAACGTCTGAAGTAGCCTCCGAGATGCTAACGAGAGACTTCTGTAACGTCTGAAGTAGCCTCCGAGATGCTAACGAGAGACTTCTGTAACGTCTGAAGTAGCCTCCGAGATGCTAACGAGAGACTTCTGTAGCGTCTGAAGTAGCCTCCGAGATGCTAACGAGAGACTTCTGTAACGTCTGAAGTAGCCTCCGAGATGCTAACGAGAGACTTCTGTAGCGCTGAAGTAGCCTCCGAGATGCTAACGAGAGACTTCTGTAACGTCTGAAGTAGCCTCCGAGATGCTAACGAGAGACTTCTGTAGCGTCTGAAGTAGCCTCCGAGATGCTAACGAGAGACTTCTGTAACGTCTGAAGTAGCCTCCGAGATGCTAACGAGAGACTTCTGTAACGTCTGAAGTAGCCTCCGAGATGCTAACGAGAGACTTCTGTAGCGTCTGAAGTAGCCTCCGAGATGCTAACGAGAGACTTCTGTAACGTCTGAAGTAGCCTCCGAGATGCTAACGAGAGACTTCTGTAATGTCAACACAGTAAAAATGGACCTACTTAACGAAGTTGGTTCACTGCTAGCTTAGCTACAAGTTAGCATCAAACACAACAAAGGCTGTCAGCTGAATGGTGTTTTGAGCTAACGTTAGCATCAATCAACCATAGATAGCTACAACGTTTCTGAAATTACTGCTAGCTAATGCTGCGTTACAATATTTATCCGAGTCGGAGTTCCGACTAGAAAGTCAGACGTTGCCTAGCAACACAACATTTAATATCAATAAATGTCTGTGTCGTTACAATTTACTCTGTAGCTCCCAGTTAGAAAAGGTGATGCACCTTTAAAGACAGTGTTTGTCTCTCCATCTGTCTGTCTCTCCATCTGTCTGTCTCCCTGTCTGCAGACCCCTCTGTACGTGGTGGACCCTCTGTCCTGGTGTCCCCACCTGGACGCTGTGAAGCCCCTCCCTCCTTCAGGTATCAACGTCTTCCAGTCGTGTCAGGACTGCGGCTCGGACACTGAGAACTGGACCTGTCTCACCTGCTACCAGGTGACGTGTCCCTCCCTGTCTCCCCCCTATCCCTCCTTGTCCCTCTCTGTCCCTACCCCTCTCCCCCCTGTCTTTTCCTGTCCCTCCCTGTCTCTCCCTGTCCCTCCCCCTCTCCCCCCTGTCTCCCCCCTATCTCCCCCTGTCCCTCCTTGTCTGTCCCTCCCCCTCTCCCCCCATGTCTCCCCTGTCCCTCCCTGTATCCCCTGTCTCCCCCATCTCCCCTGTCCCTCCCTGTATCCCCTGTTCCCCCCCTCCCCCCCCGTCTCCCCCTGTCTCCGTCTTGCTGTGTGCCACTGCGTCTCACCTGCTGTGCTTCCTGTCTCCCCCTGTCCCTCCCTCTCTCCCCCTGTCCCTACCCCTCTCACCCCTGTTTCCCCTTTCTCCCCCCTATCTCCCCCTGTCCCTCGTTGTCCCTCCCTTTCTCCCCCCTATCTCCCCCTGTCCCTCGTTGTCCCTCCCTTTCTCCCCCCTAT
>JABXJD010000302.1:92500-100000 GCA_013375575.1 Percina caprodes
TCTATACACGCTAAAAGTAGTGATTATTTACATGGAGTCTGGTGGAGATATGCTGCTCTATACACGCTAAAAGTAGTGATTATTTACATGGAGTCTGGTGGAGATATGCTGCTCTATACACGCTAAAAGTAGTGATTATTTACATGGAGTCTGATGGAGATATGCTGCTCTGTACACGCTAAAAGTAGTGATTATTTACATGGAGTCTGGTGGAGATATCTCTGTAGGGATCCTTTCCATAATGTTGTCAGACACTTAGAATAATAATGTATATAATGTACGTTAACTGACGCTGAATATTTGTCCCGGAGGGTTACATTGGAGTCCAGTTTGCGGCTGCTGGTTACAAAGATTTTTGTCCCACTCATTACTTCGACAGAAGAACATCGGGGAAATAGGGTCCATGATAAAAAAAAACCAAGTTAACCTTTAAGTTTTGTCTAATTATAACACTAAGGCTTAATTAGCTTCAGCTACAGTTAGCTTAGCGAGAGCAGGCCCAGGTGAATAATGAGATCTTTGTGTTCCTGCAGTGACCACAGGTCTGCTGATGTCGGCGTAGAGGCACCAGGTCAGTCTGGAATCTTCTACTGTCTCTTCTTCTGTCTCTTTTAAAATGTCCAAAACACAATTTTATCTTTTCCTCCTCTTCAGGCGCAGTTGGTCTTCACATGATGAAGAAAAGAAGCGAACACATTGAGAGAATATATTGATCCCATGCAGTATGTCCATATTAACATTAGTAAAGTATTCCCAGCTCTGCATTAAGAGATTAAAAGAAAAATAAAAAGATTCAACTTTATTTTCATTACACAGGTACAGGTAAAGTTACAGGTACAGGTAAAGGTACAGGTAAAGGTACAGGTAAAGGTACAGGTAAAGGTACAGGTACAGGTACAGGTACAGGTAAAGGTACAGGTACAGGTAAAGGTACAGGTAAAGGTACAGGTACAGGTAAAGGTACAGGTAAAGGTACAGGTACAGGTAAAGGTACAGGTAAAGGTACAGGTAAAGGTACAGGTACAGGTACAGGTACAGGTAAAGGTACAGGTACAGGTACAGGTAAAGGTACAGGTACAGGTACAGGTACAGGTAAAGGTACAGGTACAGGTAAAGTTACAGGTACAGGTACAGGTACAGGTAAAGGTACAGGTACAGGTAAAGGTACAGGTACAGGTACAGGTACAGGTAAAGGTACAGGTAAAGGTACAGGTACAGGTACAGGTACAGGTAAAGGTACAGGTACAGGTACAAGGCAACGAAATGCAGTTTAGGTCTAACCAGAAGTACAGTAGCAGCAGGTGCAGGATATACACTGGTTCCATAGTGCAGGACATGGATATGTACTGAATAAATATAGAAATTAATACTTATTATAAACAGAATTTTACGGCTAGATTATCCTACGAATATAATATATAGATAACAAGTATTGTGAACAAGATTTACAGGTGGATATGTACTGAATATAATATACAGGTGGATATGTACTGAATATAATATACAGGTGGATATGTACTGAATATAATATACAGGTGGATATGTACTGAATATAATATACAGGTGGATATGTACTGAATATAATATACAGGTGGATATGTACTGAATATAATATACAGGTGGATATGTACTGAATATAATATACAGGTGGATATGTACTGAATATAATATACAGGTGGATATGTACTGATTATAATATACAGGTGGATGCTACTATAAATATAATTTTTACAGAAATGTACAATGATCATCATATATGGATGGTTTACAGAGTTTACAGGTGAATATGTACTATGAATATATATATATACAGATGGCTATTACTATAAACAGAATTTTTACAGATAGATATAAATAGTAAGTTAGGCTAAAATGAGCATTATAGAAGCAGGGGTGTCAAACATGCGGCCCATGGGCCAGAACCGGTCCGTCCAATCAGACCCACAGGATGACTTTCCCGTGATCTAAAATCAGAATCAACAATAACAAGCAACATTACTTTTCTCTATCTTATCAACACATTTAAATGTATACACAACCCAAGGCTGCCCAATTTGGGGCCCGTGGGCCCAGTTTGGCCCGTGCTGTCTTTGTTTTGGCCCGCCATGGATGTGGCTCCTGCTAATTCTCCTCTTATTGAAAAGTAATGACTATGAAATGTACATTTTGTGCAGTTAATTGTAACGTAATCTGAGTTTAACGGCCACGTAAAGCTGCTCTGACATCCCGTTGTTCCGACCATAGAGGCTTTTTATAAAGGCCAGGCCAGCCGATTGGTTGGCGTTAGGCATGTGACCCCGCCGACTGGTCAGGGACAGGACCTGAACAGATGGGGGTTACGTTACGGGCAATTTGGGACACTCAACCGCACGCAAACCTGTGCAGAGACTGTGTGGATTAGGCTAGATCAGAGGTGCCCGAATTCTTTCATATGAAGGGCCAAAACGTAGACCCTGACCTCTGTTGCAGATAGGGATTCAGATCTTTCTGGTCTGGCCTGCCTGAGATTAATTAGGGGTAAGTGGCCCAGGAACTAAAATGAGTGTGACACCCTGCATTAGAACCTGTGTCCCAGCTTTATCACATTATATAGTTTCATTCTGTCTGTGTTGATGCATCTCCAGCATAAGTTACATAAATTCAAAAGCAGTGTCAGTGTGTTTTTCCTAAAATATTAAAGTGTGTTTTCTATTGTAACATTTTGCTGACCTAATGTTTTATATTAGGGATCTGGGGCTGATATTTGGCAGTTTGCAAGTAATCTGTAGCGGCGTTTTATTTGCCTAATAATTGATAAAGTTCATTAATTAAGAGGTGCGCTACTCCTAAGTGTCTGACATCATTATGGAAAGGATCCCTGCAGAGATAAACCTTTTTAAAACCTCTTTGAGACCAGAAACAGGTCTGAAGTAGCTAGCGCTAAACCCACCAGACTCCATTTAAGAAAACGGTACTTTTAGCGTGTATAGAGCCAACATATCTTCGCATGTAAATTGGTAAATTATGTGTTTATTTCAACCAACAATAGAGTTGTGATGGTTGGAAAAGTGGAAAGACGACACAAAACGGCTTTTTATAGTTTTATTGTGTTTCTGTCGAATTTGAATGTTGTCTATTGTACGATGCTAAAATTACTGGTTATTTACATGGAGTCTGGTGGGTTTAGTAAACGCAATTTCGCAGATGTTTTTATGTTTTAAAAGAAGGATTTTACTCTTTAACAGAAAGGTCGACCTCCTTAGAAATCCTTTCTATAATGTTGTCACACACACATTATTAATATTATTAATCTGGAGGTCAATCCGGTTAATACCAGTAGGAGGCAGTAATGCAACATAAGGGATGCCAGCTGCAGTCAAACCCTAAATAGGAAGAAGAGGAAGAAGAAGAAGAAGAAGAAGAAGAAAACCAAACAACCAAAACTGGGCTTTTTCCGAAGATTTTGTTTCTTTCTTTGGACATTTTTGCCAAAAATAGGCTTCTCCTGACAATACGGTAATTCCTCGACTGTGTGACAGTATTAGCGCGGTTATGACACAACCGTTAGCCTATTTTTATAACAACGTAAGCTACGAGCTAACGGAGCCTTTTATACGTCGTCGTGTTTCTTTAGAAATAAACAACGAACAAATAGAGTCTTTAAACGCTGCAGATGGAAAGTTATTCTCTGTCAGAATGAATGGGAGTCAATGGGATGCTAACGGCGGGTGATGGCTTCGTAGCATTAAAATGGCGTGGAGAGCCCCCCCCCCCTTGGGTGGGAGGGACTAAGTCGCGAGGAAGGGCGGCCCATCGAAGCCGTGTAACTGAAGGAGGTGCTAACTCCGCCCAGACACCTGACGAATTCTTGTGATGCTTCAGAGGAAAGGACGTCTCATCCCTCTGAGACACGTTTCCTCGGTCCTCCTCCCGAGATCTCGGAGGAAAGGAGGCGAGTGGAGGAGTGGAGGAGTGGAGGAAAGGAGGCGAGTGGAGGAGTGGAGGAGTGGAGGAGGCATGGTCGCCCCACCGGGCAGTTGGAAGAGTTCAACGTAGCGTCATGTTTTATATCTACTTTATACACGTTATAGAGGAGACTTTAATGAGTAATTCATCCATCCATCTATCTATCTATCTATCTATCTATCTATCTATCTATCTATCTATCTATCTATCTATCTATCTGTCTCTCTGTCTGTCTATCTATCCATCCATCCATCCATCCATCCATCCATCTATCTATCTATCTATCTATCTATCTTCATCCTCATCTTCATCCTCTTATCCGGTATCGGGTCTCGGGGGCAGCAGCTCCAGCAGGGGACCCCAAACTTTCCTTTCCCGAGCCACATCAACCAGCTCCGACTGGGGGATCCCGAGGCGTTCCCAGGCCAGGTTGGAGATATAATCCCCCCCCCCGAGGAAACCCTGGATCTGGTTCTTTGGGTCTTGCCCCAGCCTTCATGACCATAGGTGAGTGCAGGCACGAACACCGACTGATAGATCGAGAGCTACGGTGCAATAACAGAAAATATAACAAATGTCAAACTAGGTGGAGGGACGTCCAGCTGGGAGGAGGCCTCGGGGAAGACCCGGGACTAGGTGGAGGGACGTCCAGCTGGGAGGAGGCCTCGGGGAAGACCCGGGACTAGGTGGAGGGACGTCCAGCTGGGAGGAGGCCTCGGGGAAGACCCGGGACTAGGTGGAGGGACGTCCAGCTGGGAGGAGGCCTCGGGGAAGACCCGGGACTAGGTGGAGGGACGTCCAGCTGGGAGGAGGCCTCGGGGAAGACCCGGGACTAGGTGGAGGGACGTCCAGCTGGGAGGAGGCCTAGGGGAAGACCCGGGACTAGGTGGAGGGACGTCCTGCTGGGAGGAGGCCTCGGGGAAGACCCGGGACTAGGTGGAGGGACGTCCAGCTGGGAGGAGGCCTCGGGGAAGACCCGGGACTAGGTGGAGGGACGTCCAGCTGGGAGGAGGCCTAGGGGAAGACCCGGGACTAGGTGGAGGGACGTCCTGCTGGGAGGAGGCCTCGGGGAAGACCCGGGACTAGGTGGAGGGACGTCCAGCTGGGAGGAGGCCTCGGGGAAGACCCGGGACTAGGTGGCGGGACGTCCAGCTGGGAGGAGGCCTCGGGGAAGACCCAGGACTAGGTGGCGGGACGTCCAGCTGGGAGGAGGCCTCGGGGAAGACCCAGGACTAGGTGGAGGGACGTCCAGCTGGGAGGAGGCCTCGGGGAAGACCCAGGACTAGGTGGCGGGACGTCCAGCTGGGAGGAGGCCTCGGGGAAGACCCAGGACTAGGTGGAGGGATTATATCTCCAACCTGGCCTGGGAACGCCTCGGGATCCCCCAGTCGGAGCTGGTTGATGTGGCTCGGGAAAGGGAAGTTTGGGGTCCCCTACTGGAGCTGCTGCCCCCAAGACCTGATACCGGATAAGCGGATGAAGATGGATATATTTTCTGTTTGTTTGGGGGATTCTCACCCTTTTTTCTTACCAAATGCTTTTATTTTGAAAGGTGTTCACCAGGAACTGACAGAAAAAGACTGTTAGAGTGTGACGGAGTAAAGAAATGGAGTCGGCAGCGAGGCTCGAGGTGGATATTGACTTTAATTCAGAGTGTGAGAGAAAGCTTCACCACAGACAGACGACGAGTGACCACACCGACACAAGCTGAAGTACATGAACACAACAGGAGCCAACCAATCACAGAGCTGTCGCCACGGTTACCGGCACAGCCCATAAACAGATTGTCACTGATGGAGGCAAGATAGAGTCAGTGCGAAGCTGTTTTAACAGTAAATATTTAAAAAAGAATTACTTTTTTGTGGGATAATCAAAGTGGGCGGAGTCAACTACAAGTCCCAGAATGCATTGCTGTCGTGACCAACCAATCAGAGAGCTTCGGACTGTATGATGCTGTTTTCTTCTTTTTTTTGCAAGATGGAAGAGGAAGACTCATGAATATTCATTACTCCCCCTCTCCCTCTCCTCTCTCTCCTCTTCCCTCTCTCTCTCCTCTTCCTCCCCTCTCTCTCTCTCCTCTTACTCCCCCTCTCTCTCTCTCCTCTTCCTCTCTCTCCCCTCTTCCTCTTCCTCTCTCTCTCTTACTCCCCCTCTCTCTCTCTCCTTTCTCCCCCTCTCCTCACTTCTCTCCCCCTCTCTCTCGCCTCTTTCTCTTCCTCTCTCTCCCCCCTTCTCTCTCCCTCTCCCCTCTCTCTCTCTCTCCTTTCTCCCCCTCTCCTCACTTCTCTCCCCCTCTGCTCTGCTGGAGAGTTTAGTTTTTTATTTTTATTATTTTATTTGTTTGACAGGTTTTGTTGTATTTTTATTTTATTTATGATTTTATTTTCTTAACTTGCTTTTATTTTTGTGAACGGTCAAATAAAGGGACACACCCTCCCCCTCTCCCTCTCTCCCCTCTCTCTCCCTCTCTCTCCCTCTCTCCCCCTCTCCCTCTCTCCCTCTCTCCCCCTCTCCCTCTCTCCCTCTCTCCCCCTCCCTCTCTCTCCCCCTCTCCCTCTCTCTCCCTCTCTCTCCCTCTCTCTCTCCTCTCTCTCCTTCTCCCTCTCTCCTCCTCTCCCCCTCCCTCTCTCTCCCCTCTCTCCTCCTCTCCTTCTCTCCCCCTTTCCTCCTCTCCCCCTCTCCCCCTCTCCTTCTCCCTCTCTCTCCCTCTTCCTCTCTCTCCCTCTCTCTCCCCCTCTCCCTCTCTCCCTCTCTCTCCCTCTCTCTCCCCCTCTCCCTCTCTCTCCTTCTCCCCCTCTCTTCTCCTCCCCCACTTACTCCCTCATGTACTCCAGAATCTGATCGATCAGTATTTGGGGGTCGTAGTTCAGGGCGGCTCTCCTGCGCCTACGACTCCCATGATTCTGTTCTTCCACGCCGGCGGTTGCCATGGTGTCGATGCGCTTCATCCTCTGCAGCCCGGCGGGGGGGCGGAGCTCCTCCTCCTCCTCCTCCAGCCGCTTCACCCGGAGAAGAGGCGGGCCGTTGTTGGGCGACGGCGGAGCCACGTCGTCAAGGGAACGGCGGGTCCTTCGGTGGGCGGAGCCAACGGGGTCAGGTGACGCGACGGACAGGTCCCTCTTCGCCCGGCGTCCGGATGACATCACCGCGGCGTCGCTAGGGTCCATGCTGGACAGTAACCTAGCAACCAGACGTCTGAGGGGAAGATGTGAAGGTATGTTAGTGTTTCTGTCACGTCTTAATGTCCAGAAGAGCTTTCTATTTACTATGAGGAAGAAAAATAAATTAAAAAAGGTTTTATTTTGAGAAAAAATAAAAAATAAAAAAGTTTTTATTTTGAGAAAAATAAAAACAAAAAAAGTTTTTATTTTGAGAAAATTTTTAAAAAAGCTTTTATTTTGAGAAAAATAGAAAATAAAAAGTTTTTATTTTAAGAAAAACTAAAAATTAAAAAAGTTTTTATTTTGAGAAAAATAAAAACAAAAAGTTTTTAGTTTAAAAAAACATAAAAATAAAAACAAAAAGTTTTTATTTTGAGAAAAATAAAAAAGTTTT
>JABXJD010000302.1:105000-110000 GCA_013375575.1 Percina caprodes
TATTTGTGGGGTCCAAAAACCAGGAGTTGAGTATACCATCAATACTGAACTCATCACCTGCGTTATATATTGTGCAGACTATGTATGCAGCAGGTTCAGCTTGTGGTTTACAGGGTGGAGGCTGGTTGATGTCCACATACTTTAGGCCGTGATTGATTGGTTTACAGGGTGGAGGCTGGTTGATGTCCACATACTTTAGGCCGTGATTGATTGGTTTACAGGGTGGAGGCTGGTTGATGTCCACATACTTTAGGCCGTGATTGATTGGTTTACAGGGTGGAGGCTGGTTGATGTCCACATACTTTAGGCCGTGATTGATTGGTTTACAGGGTGGAGGCTGGTTGATGTCCACATACTTTAGGCCGTGATTGATTGGTTTACAGGGTGGAGGCTGGTTGATGTCCACATACTTTAGGCCGTGATTGATTGGTTTACAGGGTGGAGGCTGGTTGATGTCCACATACTTTAGGCCGTGATTGATTGGTTTACAGGGTGGAGGCTGGTTGATGTCCACATACTTTAGGCCGTGATTGATTGGTTTACAGGGTGGAGGCTGGTTGATGTCCACATACTTTAGGCCGTGATTGATTGGTTTACAGGGTGGAGGCTGGTTGATGTCCACATACTTTAGGCCGTGATTGATTGGTTTACAGGGTGAAGGCTGGTTGATGTCCACATACTTTAGGCCGTGATTGATTGGTTTACAGGGTGGAGGCTGGTTGGTGTCCACATACTTTAGGCCGTGATTGATTGGTTTACAGGGTGGAGGCTGGTTGATGTCCACATACTTTAGGCCGTGATTGATTGGTTTACAGGGTGGAGGCTGGTTGATGTCCACATACTTTAGGCCGTGATTGATTAGTTTACAGGGTGGAGGCTGGTTGATGTCCACATACTTTAGGCCGTGATTGATTGGTTTACAGGGTGGAGGCTGGTTGATGTCCACATACTTTAGGCCGTGATTGATTGGTTTACAGGGTGGAGGCTGGTTGATGTCCACATACTTTAGGCCGTGATTGATTGGTTTACAGGGTGGAGGCTGGTTGATGTCCACATACTTTAGGCCGTGATTGATTGGTTTACAGGGTGGAGGCTGGTTGATGTCCACATACTTTAGGCCGTGATTGATTGGTTTACAGGGTGGAGGCTGGTTGATGTCCACATACTTTAGGCCGTGATTGATTGGTTTACAGGGTGGAGGCTGGTTGATGTCCACATACTTTAGGCCGTGATTGATTGGTTTACAGGGTGGAGGCTGGTTGATGTCCACATACTTTAGGCCGTGATTGATTGGTTTACAGGGTGGAGGCTGGTTGATGTCCACATACTTTAGGCCGTGATTGATTGGTTTACAGGGTGGAGGCTGGTTGATGTCCACATACTTTAGGCCGTGATTGATTGGTTTACAGGGTGGAGGCTGGTTGATGTCCACATACTTTAGGCCGTGATTGATTGGTTTACAGGGTGGAGGCTGGTTGATGTCCACATACTTTAGGCCGTGATTGATTGGTTTACAGGGTGGAGGCTGGTTGGTTTCCACATACTTTAGGCCGTGATTGATTAGTTTACAGGGTGGAGGCTGGTTGATGTCCACATACTTTAGGCCGTGATTGATTAGTTTACAGGGTGGAGGCTGGTTGATGTCCACATACTTTAGGCCGTGATTGATTAGTTTACAGGGTGGAGGCTGGTTGATGTCCACATACTTTAGGCCGTGATTGATTAGTTTACAGGGTGGAGGCTGGTTGATGTCCACATACTTTAGGCCGTGATTGATTAGTTTACAGGGTGGAGGCTGGTTGATGTCCACATACTTTAGGCCGTGATTGATTAGTTTACAGGGTGGAGGCTGGTTGATGTCCACATACTTTAGGCCGTGATTGATTGGTTTACAGGGTGGAGGCTGGTTGATGTCCACATACTTTAGGCCGTGATTGATTGGTTTACAGGGTGGAGGCTGGTTGATGTCCACATACTTTAGGCCGTGATTGATTGGTTTACAGGGTGGAGGCTGGTTGAGGGTGGAGGCTGGTCCCATGGGACTGCAGAGCCGAGGCTCTTACTCAATAAAAGAGGGAAGATCTCTGGTGGAGATGTGAGGACGAGACACACGGAGCCAGAGGCGCTCATTATACAAATAAACCTAATTCGTCAGACTGAACTGCGTGTGTGTGTGTGTGTGTGTGTGTGTGTGTGTGTGTATAGTGTCAGTGTTCAGGGAGACGTGTTGTTACTATGGCAGCACAGCGAGCTGTCCTGTCCCCTGCTTTAGTAATGTAATTGTGTATGTGTGTGTGTGTGTGTGTGTGTGTGTGTGTGTGTGTGTGTGTGTGTGTGTGTGTGTGTGTGTGTGTGTGTGCTTTCTATTCTATCTTAATCTATAAACTGGATTTTTTCTTATTATTTATGGTTACAGTGATCGGGCATCTGGTGAGGATGCCTCCTGGGCGCCTCCCTAGGGAGGTGGTCCAGACACGTCCAGCTGGGAGGAGGCCTCGGGGAAGACCCAGGACTAGGTGGAGAGATTATATCTCCAACCTGGCCTGGGAACGCCTCGGGATCCCCCAGTCGGAGCTGGTTGATGTGGCTCGGGGAAGGGAAGTTTGGGGTCCCCTGCTGGAGCTGCTGCCCCCGAGACCTGATACCGGATAAGCGGTCGAAGAAGATGAAGATGGATGGATGGTTACAGTGAGTCAGCAGCCTGAACAGTGAGTCAGCAGCCGCGGACCTTTGGGTGAGCCTCGGCTTCCGTCTAGCTGATCATCCAGACATCTCCTTCTGAGCCACTTTACCCTTAACATCTGGCGAGTAGCAGCGCTGTGTCCCCCTCCCCCCCCCCCGATGTGAGGCGTGTGCAGGTGAGAGTTGCACATGCTCAGATGTAAACGGTTCACTGTTTACCTGATGTGAGTCGAGTTTACGGCATAACGCTAAGGGGTCCGGGTCCGGCTGCAAGCAAGGTGGGCCCGTCCGTGTCATACTGAAATATGTGAAATCCATAAAATAATAAACTGCGGTCTGAAGAGCGAGTCTGCGATCTGAACAGTGACTCAGCAGTCAGTCTGCAGTCTGAAGAGCGAGTCTGCGATCTGAACAGTGACTCAGCAGTCAGTCTGCGGTCTGAAGAGCGAGTCTGCAGTCCGAACAGTGACTCAGCAGTCAGTCTGCGGTCTGCAGAGCGAGTCTGCAGTCTGAACGGTGACTCAGCAGTCAGTCTGCAGTCTGCAGAGCGAGTCTGCGGTCTGAACAGTGACTCAGCAGTCAGTCTGCGGTCTGCAGAGCGAGTCTGCGGTCTGAAGAGCGAGTCTGCGGTCCGAACAGTGACTCAGCAGTCAGTCTGCGGTCTGCAGAGCGAGTCTGCGGTCTGAACAGTGACTCAGCAGTCAGTCTGCGGTCTGAAGAGTGACTCAGCATTTAGTCTGTGGTCCGAACAGTGACTCAGCAGTCAGTCTGCGGTCTGAAGAGTGACTCAGCATTTAGTCTGTGGTCTGAACAGTGACTCAGCAGTTAGTCTGTGGTCTGAACGGTGACTCAGCAGTTAGTCTGTGGTCTGAACGGTGACTCAGCAGTCAGTCTGCGGTCTGAACAACACATTCATCACCGTGCCTGTCCATACATCACATTCCAACTATTCTCTCTAGATTGATGAAGCCAAACCAGCAGAATCTAGAAGTCGATCTAATCTTTAGTAGCACAGGAACCAGACTCTGCTGCATGGAGGACCAGAACCAGCCGCCGGTGATGACGCGGCGGCATGGAGGACCAGAACCAGCCGCCGCTGATCGTTAAGGTGAAAACAAATCGCTTTCATTTCCTGCTGCAGTGTTTGTGTGTTTGTCCGCAATAAACAGAGCCAGCTGCTCCGACACGAGGTGATTTACCGCCGTAATATCTCACCGGCTGCCACGGGGGGGGTGGGGGGGGGGGGTAATGAGTCCTCTGAGGAGCATCACTCTGTCTGACTTCCTGATGATTCACTCGTTTCCTGCAGAGATTACAGCTGGGTGGGATAGAAACGCTCCCACAAGGCCGGTGTGATGCCTGCATACATTTTGAGGAATATAAATGTTGTTTATCTACAAAACCTTTTAATAATAATAATAATAATAACTTTGACTTATATAGCGCCTTTCACTAACCCAAGGACGCTTAACAAACAGGGGGGTTAAGAGGTGAAGGTGTCTGAGTGTATGGGTGGAGCAGATCTGTTAGGTACTGAGGTGCAAGTCCATGGAGAGTTTGTATGTCAGTAGGAGAATTTAATATTTTCTTATTTCACATTTGAAGCTAAACTTGTCAAATGTTAAAGGTCCCATGCACTCTGAGAAATATCTGTCAAGTAACAGTAATAGTGTGACTGTACATCGTCCCTTGTATGTGATTCACGGCTATATTTCTATTAATTTACAATATAACAGGAAGTTATGTGTGTTTTTTACCATTGAGACAGTTAATTAACTGAAAAATTCTGTTTTTTATTTACGGTAGAAAGAATGAGCTGCCGGTACTCTGTTATTTTACGGATTATTTCTTAGAGTGAGGCATGAAAATGTCCCTTTATGAGGTGTTTTACCATTAATATGACTCCCCCAGCCTGCCTATAGCCCCCCCAGTGGGTAGAAATGGTGATGATAGGTGTAAACAGTTTCCTGGGTATCCTGCTCTGCCTTCGAGAAAATGAAAGCTCAGATGGGCCGATCTGGAATCATCCTCTTATGAGGTCATAAGGGGCAAGATTCCTCAAAAGCTACAGACTCAGAAATGGCACATACTGAGGAAATCTCATTGTGGGACAGTATTAGAGACCACTAAGGTCTATATAAAGAGACTTCAGATACAGTATTAGGGACCACTAAGGTCTATATAAAAGAGACTTTAGATACAGTATTAGGGACCACTAAGGTCTATATAAAGAGACTTCAGATACAGTATTAGGGGACCACTAAGGTCTATATAAAGAGACTTCAGATACAGTATTAGGGGACCACTAAGGTCTATAT
>JABXJD010000302.1:115000-135000 GCA_013375575.1 Percina caprodes
CTTTGTAGTTTATTGAAACTTTCCATTGAATAAACACAGCAGGGGGAGGGGGGAGGGGAAGGGGGCGTCTCCATAGCAACAAGTCACACACACACACACACACACACCGTCATCATCACTGTCAACACAGTCGCCATGGTTACTGATGGTGAATAGAATATCATCACACAGGAAGTTACATCACAGAGGCAGAGGAGAGTCACGAAGAAGAACGAGGAAGAGGAGAAAAAAGAGAGGAGGAAGAAAATAAAGATAATGGAAGAAAAAATACAGTAGAGAAAGGAAAGAGTGATGAAGAAAAAAGGGTAAAAAAAAAAAGAATATGGACAGGTAATGACACACACACACACACACAGACACACACACACACAGACACACACACAAACACACACACACACACACACACACCTGTACAGGAGAACAGGAAGTAGAATCACACTGATCATCAGTTACTGTACAACACAAGCAGGAAACACGTCACCATGCGGAGGAAGATACCGACGCCAAAAACTGCCTCACTTTCCCCAAAAAAAAAAACCAAAGAAGAAGAAGCATCACGTTGTTTTTTCAGACCCACAAACTTTCCAGAAAGACTTTTACAAAACATCTCATGGCAGCTGCTGATTGGCCGAGAGCCGAGGAGAGAAGACAGATTAACAAAACAACGTCCGTCTGAAGATTTAAAGACAAGAACTCATCAGGAAGTGAAAGCAAATCTGCACTCATGGTCTTTGTAGTTCTTTATATTTCGGGGATTCTCCCAATCTTTGAGTCACTCTCACTTTCAATTTTAGGGTCACGACTGGACTCAAATTGTTGTTTTTTTTAGGATTATTTTGTTGGGTATTTGATGCCTTTACAGCTGAAGACGTAAAAGGGGAGAGAGAGGGGGAATGACATGCAAACTAAGGGTTGGAATCGAACCGGCGGCCGCTGCATCAAGGACAGAGCCTTAATACATGGAGGAGTGATGACATTAGCTGCATGCTACTAGCAACTACAGTAATGTTGCCCTGTGTTTTTAGCTGCATGCTACTAGCAACTACAGTAACGTTGCCCTGTGTTTTTAGCTGCATGCTACTAGCAACTACAGTAACGTTGCCCTGTGTCTTTAGCTGCATGCTACTAGCAACTACAGTAACGTTGCCCTGTGTTTTTAGCTGCATGCTACCAGCCGCTACAGTAACGTTGCCCTGTGTCTTTAGCTGCATGCTACTAGCAACTACAGTAACGTTGCCCTGTGTCTTTAGCTGCATGCTACTAGCAACTACAGTAACGTTGCCCTGTGTTTTTAGCTGCATGCTACCAGCCGCTACAGTAACGTTGCCCTGTGTCTTTAGCTGCATGCTACTAGCAACTACAGTAACGTTGCCCTGTGTTTTTAGCTGCATGCTACTAGCAACTACAGTAACGTTGCCCTGTGTTTTTAGCTGCATGCTACTAGCAACTACAGTAACGTTGCCCTGTGTTTTTAGCTGCATGCTACCAGCCGCTACAGTAACGTTGCCCTGTGTCTTTAGCTGCATGCTACTAGCAACTACAGTAACGTTGCCCTGTGTCTTTAGCTGCATGCTACTAGCAACTACAGCAACGTTGTCCTGTGTTTTTAGCTGCATGCTACCAGCCACTACAGTAACGTTATCCTGTGTTTTTAGCTGCATGCTACCAGCCACTACAGTAATGTTATCCTGTGTTTTTAGCTGCATGCTACCAGCCACTATAGCAACGTTGCCCTGTGTTTTTAGCTGCATGCTACCAGCCACTACAGTAACGTTATCCTGTGTTTTTAGCTGCATGCTACCAGCCACTACAGTAATGTTATCCTGTGTTTTTAGCTGCATGCTACCAGCCACTACAGTAATGTTATCCAGTGTCTTTAGCTGCATGCTACCAGCCACTACAGTAACGTTATCCTGTGTTTTTAGCTGCATGCTACCAACCACTACAGTAACGTTATCCTGTGTTTTTAGCTGCATGCTACCAGCCGCTAATCCACGCTGTGTGTGTGTTGTTTTTTCTTCTTTAGACGTGGGCAAATAGACGAGGCTGAAGAGAGAAGATAACACTGTGCGGACCGATCCTGCTCCTCATATTTCAATACATTTTCGATTTAAAATCTAAATCGTGAAACCCGAATGACTTCAAATGACCAAATGACTTCGAACTAACTGACACCAGAAGATACAGGTTGGTTTATGTCTTTTATTTTGGAGGAAATGTGTTCCTTGGTAGTTTCTTTTGTAAGTTCAATACGATTTTTAACAAGTCAACTCATTTATTTAAAGTTGATTTGTCATTTCTATTAGAAAGCAGTTCGGTCTGCTTGTGATTAGCTGGAGCTTTATTCCCGATAATTCCCGTGGAAAATGTCCACCTTGAATATTTGTAGACCGCAACCGTAGGTAGGACACTCCGGCGGCCATTTTCTTCCTCTTTCACTGATCCTGTCTACAGCTAACACGCTACGCTAACATTTTTCTAAATTGGCATTTATTTGTTCAATGCAGCCTTCTCTCTCTCTCTCTCCGAATTTCAACCCGCTTCAATAATCAATTATAATAATAATTGCACAAATAAAAATTATTAATAAGTGATAATAATTCACAATAATATTCAGACGGACGTTTTCTGCCCTCCACAGTCGCCGTGATCTGAGAGGAGCAGCAGGAATGTAACAGACAGCCCAATAATCAAACACGCACACTGTAATGACGAGGAGCCATTTTGGATCCAGTTTCCAGCCGCCGCCACCATGAAGCCAGAAGTCCAGACTGGGTTGACTACGGCGTCTCCAGCGTGACATCACTTCCTGTGTTGATATTTACATGCAGCAAGACAAACAGCAAACAGCTGGGAGGTGATGACTGGCCGACGCAGGGTTGTCGGTTTGGATCCAGTTTGACACTGGTGTGGATCTGATTGGTGTCGGTGTGAACCCAGTCTGAACAGCTTCACGATTGGCCGATGTAAAGCTGGTCCTCGGAGGGTTGGAGGGGGCAAACGATTGAAACGGGTTCAATAGGAAACATGAAGAAACAGTTGAGTCTACATAATATATATCTGTTCAAAGTGATATCTATACAACACAAACATACATTCTCTCCACAGATTAATATGAATAACTCTTTTCAACATCGTCACTTGGTTTGGAAGGTTTCTATTCGTCAGAGTTGTTGTTGTTGTTGTTGTTGTTGTTTTGGTGCTTGGTTCAAGTTGTGGATGTTATTTATAACTCTATATTTTTTTTTTTATCCTTTACACATCAATTCAATATAGTGAACATTTAAAACCCCGCCCTCTTTTAACCCCGCTTCCCCCGCCGCCCCCTATGAACTTTGCAGACAGACAGGAGTGTTGCATTGTGGGTAGTTTGCAGGCGACCCACTGGTGATTTACTCCGGTGTTTTCTGTGAAGAAAAGACAATCATGTAAAGATAGTCATCTCTCTAATAAGTCTCTAATACAACCTCCTGTTTATGTAAGTATCACTGAGTGTGTTTACGTGCTAATATTCCACCATTATACCAAATATGACAATATTCCGAATCTGATAGAGGTCATAGGTCAAACAGCTGGTCTGGCATCACCAGACCGAGCCACGCTCAGTGGATTTGAGATGGAGCGTTGGTCTGGGGAGTCTGCTCTGTAGTTTCTCTGCACAAGAGGCGTGGCCAACGGGCGTAGATCACATGACTCTGCACGCAATTGGATAGTCCTTCAACCAATCAGAGCAAAGATCTGGGTGACGTAGAAGCGACAGCGGCATCAACGGGTTTGCTGCGCTTCGGTGGCGCTCGGTGGCCGCCGTCACGCCCCGATGGGAGTCGAGTGCAGATGTGAGTCGCGCATGTTCAGATTTAAACGGGTTACGATATAACGTTTAACACTACGTAACACTAACTTATTAACTTTAGTTTTAGTTATTTTTGGAATTTATGGTCAATATTTATGGTAATGTTTGAGTTAGAAAAGCAGAAATTAGGAATTATTGAGACTAAAATTAAAGGAATGGATGTTGATGATAATCACAGACTGGAATATGTCAACTTTTACTCTCAATACTATTTCAAAAACACTTCAATTTGGTTTCAAATGCTATAAAATTGAATAAGACGCCCCAAAATTAATGAAAGTAGAGATTTGTACTTGGCAAAGAGCGTTGGGTGGAATCAATCATGTTATTTTGGGGAATTAAAAAGAACTACAATACGTTTTCTATTTTCCGCCAATGAATAAAAACTAATGATAACGTGACATATTAACTTTATATTTAACTTTAATATTAAAAAAATTGTATTTGTCTGCAGAGAAGCCGCAGTATCAAAGTCCCACACATACTAGGGCTGTTGGAACGAATCCCAAAAGTCGAATATAATTCGAATAGTAAAAATATCCATACATTTAAGGTATTTGAAGATTATTAGAATATTTTAAAAAATAAATGAAATTCTGATGGTCTTACAGAGGAAGACAGACAGCTCTAATACACACTGACCAACACATAGCTAACATACTGCTGATGAAACTATATATCCATGTTTACGTTGTTGGGGACTACTTTCAGCGGCTAATTAATTAATAATAATTAATAATTAATACACTACAGTGTGTGTTTGGTGATGAAGGAACATGTCAGCTGTTTTATTTATAAGATGATTTTTTGGGGCTTTTCCGCCTTTATTTTGATAGGACAGCTAGAAGAGAAAGAGCGCAAGACATGCAGGAAATCGTTGAATTCGAACCCTGGACCTCTGCGTCGAGGCATAAACCTCAGGATATGTGCGCCCGCTCTACCCACTGTTCCAACCCGGCCACACTGATGTGTTTATTTATTTTTTAGGTTGTTTTTGGGGGCTTTTCCCTTTATTACATAGAGACAGTGCATAGGCATGAAAGCAGCATGTGTGTGACTGATGTGTTTTTAATGTTCAGGCGGTGATACACACACAATAATTGGTTTGAATCTGAACATGTCACCAAAGTTACAATGGCTTAAATGAATCAGGCAATCAGGGAGGGATTGGTTCTACTTCCTGTGTGACTAACCTGCTTCCTGTCAGTTCACATCTGATTGGAGAAGGAGGTGGGCGCCCCCTGACCGTACTCTGCATCCTGGAGGAAACACAGCAGCAAACAGCATGATTCACAGCAACTGTTTCAGGGGTTTTTTGAGCCGTTCATCTATATCGATCTCCTCAAAATAGTCCTAAGAACTGTGTTTACCGAATCACCGTGACACAAAAATCACTTCCTGGTGGACAGATGGCAGTTGATTCGAATTATGGAGATATGTGAAATTTGCAAACTTGTGTATTTCTATTGTCCTTTTCAGCCGTGACTGTAACATTTAGAGATATATGAGTTAAATACGGAGGTCCGACCTATCTGTGGTCTCGGCTGTGATTGTTGTCGGCCCCGTGTTGCTTTGCTGCATCTTTGATGAACCAAACCTAGCGTTAGGAACAGCAGCACGTCTCCGCCGGTCGGGCTGACAGCCGGTTTGGGTGCTGATACATTAGTCTGTGCTAGGCCTAGCTCTCCAAGCTAACGCTGTGGGATTGGGATTGCTCCAGTGCCATCGGAAATTCAGCTAAATGTCCCTCTTTGCAGCCGGATGTTTGTCCCCGTCCCCTGTCTCTGTGTTGGTGCTCTAACCTGCGGCTGATTTCTGAGGACTCTGGTTGCCTGCTCCTCCAATCTCTGCAGGGTAAATCCAGACAGCTAGCTAGACTATAAGGATAAGGTACGTACATGTAGCGAAACTCATTCTCTGCATTTAACCCATCCCCTCAAGGGAGCAGTGGGCAGCCCGGGGACCCACTCCAGATTTGAGCCAGGACCTAGATCAAGGGCACTGACTGGAGAACCAAGACCATGTTTCTTGATGGCGGGGGAAACTGGAGCACTTGGAGGAAACCCACCCAAACCCTGTCGTTCCGGGCATCTCCCGGAATGGATTGAACCCAGAACCACAGTGCTAACCATGGGGCCACAGTGCTAACCATGGGGCCACAGTGCTAACCATTGGGCCACAGTGCTAACCATGGGGCCACAGTGCTAACCATTGGGCCACAGTGCTAACCATTGGGCCACAGTGCTAACCATGGGGCCACAGTGCTAACCATTGGGCCACAGTGCTAACCATGGGCCCACAGTGCTAACCATTGGACCACAGTGCTAACCATTGGACCACAGTGCTAACCATGGGGCCACAGTGCTAACCATTGGGCCACAGTGCTAACCATTGGACCACAGTGCTAACCATTGGGCCACAGTGCTAACCATTGGACCACAGTGCTAACCATGGGGCCACAGTGCTAACCATTGGGCCACAGTGCTAACCATTGGACCACAGTGCTAACCATTGGACCACAGTGCTAACCATGGGGCCACAGTGCTAACCATTGGACCACAGTGCTAACCATTGGACCACAGTGCTAACAATTGGGCCACAGTGCTAACCATTGGACCACAGTGCTAACCATGGGACCACAGTGCTAACCATGGGGCCACAGTGCTAACCATTGGGCCACAGTGCTAACCATTGGACCACAGTGCTAACCATGGGGCCACAGTGCTAACCATGGGGCCACAGTGCTAACCATTTGACCACAGTGCTAACCATTGGCCCACCCTGCTGTGATGTATCTGTCCAATCTAAGTTTTCTGTTGATGACTAAAACTACTCCTGAACCTACACACGTTCAACCAAAACTTCAACTTCCTTCCTGAGACTATTTAGCAGCGGCACCGTGACTCCGTCCGACGCTTAGCACCGCCCAAGGCGATTGTGATTGGTTTAAAGAAATGCAGATAAACCAGAGCATGTTTTTTGGACTAGCCAGACCTTCCTCTGAAGCGCTGTGGAGGAAGGTCTGGCAAAGCAAACCAGCCAGTCCCAGTCCTTCTGTTGAAGCAGGTCTTACGTGCCTTTGTGTTTATTAATTATTAGACTGATCACCTGGTTGTATCCTTGCTGGCTGTAGTCGGGTTGGTAGCCTCCCTGGTTGCTGGCGTACGGGTCTTGTTCGTACGCCCCCTGCTGGCCGTAAGCGTCTGGTGCAGCAGGTTTCTCCTGAGGAGGTGGAGCTCGCATGAAGGGAGCGATGATGCCCGTCTCCTTAAACACGAACCACAGGTTTCCCACCCACAGGACCAGGTTAATGAAACCAAAAGCCTGGAGGAAGAGAGGAGGAAGTACGTGATTATTAGACACAGTTAGAAACATAACTGGTCAACATGATGCTGAGTTTCAGAGACAATCCCAAAATGATACCTTAGTTTGAGGAATAGGAACATATTGTTCTCTAAAAACCTTCTTGTCATTCATTAAATGATCCCGTTGACCAACATTTAGCTTTTCTGGGTCACTTTTCCCAAAGTTCTTGGCCGATTTTTTTGGACTTTTGTGTTGTTGTTTTGTTTTTGACATTTCTCTGACATTTGTTGTCACTTTTTGACATTTTCCAACTTTTCCAAGTTCTTTCTCACTTTTCTAATGTCTTTGTCGATTTTTATGAGTTTTTTATGCGTTTTTGTTGTTTTTCCCTACATTTTTGTCACTTTTTTCAGTGTTCTAAAATCTTTTAAATGCTATAAAATTACCCAAAATTCACCCAAATTCAATGAAAATAGTGAACTGATCAGTTATTTAACTTGTGAAGAGCGTTGTATGGAGCGTTAATCGAAATTAACAAATGTCTTAAACTGGACAATTATCTACTTATTATCAATTATCTAACTATCTGATCACATAACTACTCAACAAGATTATGAATATGACTTCCAATACAAAACTTTTTGGTATCTTTTTGGTAACTTTTTTGGATGCAAGACTTTCCAAGTAAAGCCAAAACATTTGGACCGCCCCCTGGTGGCAGGCTGCAGCGTAGCACAGCATTCAGTCTGTCAGTTTATAGGTTATTATGTTAATATTTAATAGTCATAGTTAATATTTAATTATGGTCTACTGCACTGTTCACCATTACACACAGTCTGCAAAAGTATCTCACCTTATCATGGCCATGGCATTTCTGGGAGTGATTTTTATTTTTATTCTTACATATGTGTGTATATGTGTTATATACTGTATGTATGTATATGTGTGTGTGTGTGTGTGTGTGTGATATATGTGTGTATATGTCTGTATATGTGTGTGTATGTGTGTGTACATGTGTGATATACTGTATGTATGTATATGTGTGCATGCGTGCCTAAAATTTCCTATCTATCTATCTATCTATCTATCTATCTATCTATCTATCTATCTATCTATCTATCTATCTATCTATCTATCTATCTATCTATCTATCTATCTGACAGTGTAGTATCTAATGACTTGTAATTTAAATCAATGCAGTAAGTGATGAGTTGGATAAGACTTGAGACTATATGTTATCTAACATGTGACCCATCCTATATAAAGTACGTTGAAGTACTGAAAGACAGACTGTACATTTTTTGGTTAGTTTGCTCTCTGAGCTTCTGTAGAACTTGTAATAACTAGGTAATAAACCTTATAATCCAGAAACAGTGTCAAGCAGCTTCCTATCAACACATCATCCAGCATTGCTGTTCCAGTCTTACCACGGAGGTGTTGAGTCCAGACATGACAGGGTCGTGGACTTCATGGCAGCGGTTCCCCTCAACGTCGCAGGCGGCAATCAGAGTAATCACTTTGTCGGGGTCAGTCGCCGTCTTCACGTCGGACAGCCCTTTGGCCCAGGCCGCCGAACTCACCAGCCACATGAAGGCGAACACTGCGGTCACACCCAGGTCCTAAACACACACAAGAATGAGTGATGTTTCCCAACGTACCGACGGTTGGCCAGTGGCCCTTAGTGTCAGTCGTACATCTTTTAACCCCACCCACGATCTCTCCTAACCCTACACCTGACTTTCACACAGGAGATCGGAGCTCGTGTCCTGAGTGTCCCATTAACGTGGATTTTTTCACCCCACCCCCTCTTCTCATAATCCTGACTATGTAGTTTTACCCTGCATGTTGAAAGCGCCGCCAAGAGGTCCCGACCGAGCGTGTTAAAGCGCCACCAAGAGGTCCCGACCGAGCGTGTTAAAGCGCCGCAAAGAGGTCCCCACCAAGCGTGTTAAAGCGCCGCCAAGAGGTCCCGACCGAGCGTGTTAAAGCGCCGCGAAGAGGTCCCCACCAAGCGTGTTAAAGCGCCACCAAGAGGTCCCGACCGAGCGTGTTAAAGCGCCGCCAAGAGGTCCCCACCAAGCGTGTTAAAGCGCCACCAAGAGGTCCCGACCAAGCGTGTTAAAGCGCCGCCAAGAGGTCCCGACCAAGCGTGTTAAAGCGCCGCCAAGAGGTCCCGACCAAGCGTGTTAAAGCGCCGCCAAGAGGTCCCGACCAAGCATGTAAAGCGCCGCCAAGAGGTCCCGACCAAGCGTGTTAAAGCGCCGCCAAGAGGTCCCGACCAAGCGTGTTAAAGCGCCGCCAAGAGGTCCCGACCAAGCGTGTTAAAGCGCCACCAAGAGGTCCCAACCAAGCGTGTTAAAGCGCCGCCAAGAGGTCCCAACCAAGCATGTTAAAGCGCCGCCAAGAGGTCCCAACCAAGCGTGTTAAAGCGCCGCCAAGAGGTCCCGACCAAGCGTGTAAAGCGCCGCCAAGAGGTCCCGACCAAGCGTGTTAAAGCGCTGCCAAGAGGTCCCGACCAAGCATGTAAAGCGCCGCCAAGAGGTCCCGACCAAGCGTGTTAAAGCGCTGCCAAGAGGTCCCCACCAAGCGTGTTAAAGCGCCGCCAAGAGGTCCCGACCAAGCGTGTTAAAGCGCTGCCAAGAGGTCCCCACCAAGCGTGTTAAAGCGCCGCCAAGAGGTCCCCACCAAGCGCGCTAAAGTGACGCAAGGGGGTCCTAGTTCAGTCTGTCTCTCTCTCTCTGGGAAGTATCAGATACTAAAGCCTAGATCAACTATAATTTCCCATGAACAGGTATGGTTATTCAAGACCGGCTGAATATTCTCGTTCCCCGACCCGTGACCTATGATGTTGTCTAAGCTTTCCCTTTGTCTCCCACTACAACGTAGTGTTTCCATACATTCCTCCGCAGAGGGGTTACCCAGAGTTCACCTGTCTAAAACTTACGATCAGAGGCCCCTTGTTGTTCTCCTTGTACTTCTCGAAGAACAGGACGTAGATGGAGACAGCCGCCGTGGAGTAGAGGAAGGCGAAGACGCCGATGGTGACGAAGAACTCTGCCGAGGAGGAGTAGTCGCCAATCAGGAAGAGACGCTCCTTGTCCTCCCCCTTACAGGTAGGGGCGTCAAAATACACCTGGTGAAGTCTGACAGAGGGAGAGACGTTGGGGGGGGGGGGATCAGCAGACATCTCCCGATACAATATCATCACGATACGATATCATCACGATACGATATCATCACGATACGATATCATCACGATACTTACGCCACAATATGATATTATTGCGATTTTAATCATATTGCAATATTCTGCGATATATTGCAATTTCTAACCTTTTCTCCAACTTCTAATTTTTCCCCAATTTCAAATGACGTCCCCAAAAGGAAACTCCTCAACATCTCTTTCATCTAAAAAGTTCATCTCACTTCAATTTTCGATCCCCCCCCCTCCCCACCCCTAGAGAGACGCCACACTAATGACGGCGAAGCCTGTCTGTCTTACGTTTACACGTGTCTCACAAAGACTTCTAAATTTCGTAAGATAAGAGAGCCGTGTGGAGGCAGTCGGCTCGTCTCTGTGTCTTCATGGGACCTGTTCTCATGGGGTCATGAGCCCTGTTCTCACGGGGTCATGAGCCCTGTTCTCACGGGGTCATGAGCCCTGTTCTCTCGGGGTCATGAGCCCTGTTCTCACGGGGTCATGAGTCCTGTTCTCACGGGGTCATGAGCCCTGTTCTCACGGGGTCATGAGCCATGTTCTCACGGGGTCATGAGCCCTGTTCTCACGGGGTCATGAGCCCTGTTCTCATGGGGTCATGAGTCCTGTTCTCACGGGGTCATGAGTCCTGTTCTCATGGGGTCATGAGCCCTGTTCTCACGGGGTCATGAGCCCTGTTCTCACGGGGTCATGAGCCATGTTCTCATGGGGTCATGAGCCCTGTTCTCATGGGGTCATGAGTCCTGTTCTCATGGGGTCATGAGTCCTGTTCTCATGGGGTCATGAGCCCTGTTCTCATGGGGTCATGAGTCCTGTTCTCACGGGGTCATGAGTCCTGTTCTCACGGGGTCATGAGCCATGTTCTCATGAGCCCTGTTCTCACGGGGTCATGAGCCCTGTTCTCACGGGGTCATGAGCCCTGTTCTCACGGGGTCATGAGCCCTGTTCTCACGGGGTCATGAGCCATGTTCTCACGGGGTCATGAGCCCTGTTCTCACGGGGTCATGAGCCATGTTCTCACGGGGTCATGAGCCCTGTTCTCACGGGGTCATGAGCCATGTTCTCACGGGGTCATGAGCCCTGTTCTCATGGGGTCATGAGCCATGTTCTCATGGGGTCATGAGCCCTGTTCTCATGGGGTCATGAGCCCTGTTCTCATGGGGTCATGAGCCCTGTTCTCATGGGGTCATGAGCCCTGTTCTGTTTGCACGGGATTACCTGGTGAGCTCTAGTCATTTGTAATTATTACGGAGGTTGAACTTAAGCCTGTGCGAATCTGTCTGTAATCTGTCTGTAACAACTCCCCCACAAAGGACCTACCATATTTCCCCGAACACCGATGCCCTGTGATAATCTTAGTCCCGTTTTTCAAGGTTTTTGATTCCTGGGTGTCTTTCTGCCCCTCTTGCGGAGATAGATATGGGGGAGGGGGGGGCAGAAGCTCAGTGCGTAGGGAGTAGGGTTGGGAACCAGAGGGTTGCTCGTTCAAGTCCCAGTACGGACCAAAGTATGGTTGTGGACTGGTAGCTGGAGAGATGCCAGTTCACCTCCTGGGCACTGCCAAGGTGCTCTTGAGCAAGGCACCAAACCCCCAACTGGGACAGACCCCGCCTCTTGGTAGGCGGAGTCTGACGGGCTCAGTAAAAACAATAGAACAGTGACGAGAAATAGTAGTTTGTAGTAATTAATGGCATTACAGGGCACTGCAGAGCGTATTACAGTGGACAGCGAGATGGGGGGTGACACGCAGCAAAGGGCCGCAGGTCGGATTCAAACCCGGGCAGCTGCAGGACTCAGCTAACATGGGGTGAACGCTCCCACTGGGTGAGCTAGAGGCCCCCCCGGCTCGTAACTTTAAAGATCGACCAGCTGTGTTGGCTGGTTCATTTCCAGCCCTGGCTGTAGCTATGCTGAGTGGAGCGGTGGTGTCACACTGACCTGAACGGATACTCAAACTCCACCTCTATACTCAGGTCGCTCTCTGTCCGGTTCTTACACTCCACCGCCATCCGGAACATCCCAGAATAACTACCACAGGTGGAGAAGGCAAAGATGGCGAAGAACTGAAAAGGAAACAGACACATTGTGTGTTGCATGTTTTATGGTTATGGTAACAGCGTTAAGGAATGACGTCACACCCGAGTTGAATGCGTTCAAATTACAAGTCGGATTTTCATTGTTTATGTCTCTCCCCGATGTGAGGCGGGTGCAGATTTGAGTCGCGCATGCGTCACTTAGCGAGAAGTAGCATATAAGATGCTAACGAGAGACTTCTGTAATGTCAACACAGTAAAAATGGACCTACTTAACGAAGTTGGTTCACTGTTGGCTACAAGTTAGCATCAAACACAACAAAGGCTGTCAGCTGAATGGTGTTTTGAGCTAACGTTAGCATCAAACAACCACAACGTTTCTGAAATGATTCCCATCTTCTGTTATTGTTTGTAATGAGAAAGGTTTATTATTTCATATCTTTCACAAATTTCGGTATGACGCTTTATGTCGTAAACCGTTTAAATCTGAGCATGAGACTCAAATCTGCGCTCGCGTCACATTGGGCAGTGACCGTTTTCGTTAGCTCTAGCCAGGTTAGCCGTTGTTAGCAATGCCAGTTTATAACAACGCGTAACATGTCCACAGATTTGAATTAGTGAAGTAGTGAAGCTCCTGCAGGATGATGACTCATCATCTCTTCTATAACTAGAGAATCTAACCCACAACCCTCACAGTGGTAGTGCCCTGCTCAGCTGCTCTACAGTACACCGTCATCATCTTCATCATCTCTGAGTAGCCTAGCTTACAGAGGACACACACTCGGCGAGCAGATGGTCACAGTCAGACTGTCCTTTCTGCCCTGCTTGACTGTGTGTGTGTGTGTGTGTGTGTGTGTGTGTGTGTCTGTGTGTGTGTGTGGTCTACATACAGTTGGAGTATCTGTGTTTTTTGTTTGTGGACAGGAAAGCCATATTTCATTATTTACCGGGGTGGTTTGCAGGAGCCGCGGGAGCCGCGGTATCGAAGTCCCGCCCTCACACCCGCCCGACCAATCAAGAGTCAATCCCAGCTGTCAATCATGGCGTTTAACCCCTTTTTTATACCATCAAATAACTAATAAAAACCAAACTGATCCAAAAAATTAACACTAAGGCAAACAAGAGTGTGATAAGAACTACCTAAAATGACAGAAACCATGTTTGGGAAACATTTATGTGACATGGACCTTTTTTTTACCCCACCCGCTAACATTGAGGGGGCGGGGCTTATGGTCTTAGCTGCAGCCAGCCACCAGGGGGCGATCCAGATGTTTTGGGTTCACTTATACAGGCTATGCATCAACCCCTGGTACCCACTAGTGTCCTCTTTACAGACACGCCCACTTTATTCACTCACTCCCTCTTCTCTCTGTAGCACACATGTCAAACTTAAGGCCCGCGGCCCTCTTCTGGCACCTTGCCAATTCTGATCTGGCCCCCATGTTAATTTAGGTTCACAATTAATTTTGGTCCGCCTAGTTTTTGTCACGTTTTTTGATGCTTTTTTTCAACGTTTTTGATGCTTTCCTAAAATTTTTGATGCTTTTTCTTACATTTTTGGCATTTTTTTTAACATTTCTGTCAACCAAACTGTGAATGAAAAGACTATATGAGACATGCAATAATACAGCCAAAGATGATATATATGTATACATAATAGCTCACGTTAATGTACTGTATTGTGTCAACCAGGGGCGTCGGACTGGGTACTGAGTACCCTGAGGGCCCAAAAAGATAGTAGTATGAATAGCTGTGGATAGGGGGCCCCAGGGCCCAGGATGCGGGGGCTGCGCCCCTGGTGTCAGCAGGTAACTTTCTATAACATTGTATGTGGCGTTTCAAATGAACTCACCCATTGTAAGACCTTAATGAAGCCCAGAGGAACCTTCAGCACCCTGAATTGACCCTGGGCCACCAGCTGCAGACAGAAAGAGACAACACGTGATTTCAGGTGTGATTTCACTCATGACAACAATAATCATTTTAATATAATAACTTTATTCAACACTTTTCAAAACAAAGGTGTAAAGGTTGAACCTGGAAGAGAGAGAGAGAGAGAGAGAGAGAGAGAGAGAGAGAGAGAGAGAGAGAGAGAGAGAGAGAGAGAGACCTGTCTGAGGCTTTCAAAAATTGTGACGGATAATTTTAACATATTTGGGACATTTTATTTAGGCTGCTAAAATGTTAGCTCGAGGGGGAATTGTAGGGTCTAAATTATAGAGTGTGGTCCAAAACCTGCTCCATCTGTTTCTGGAAAGTGTCCCGAAGTGGCTTCTGTTTCCCTTGTTTTGTGGAAGATTTCTGCTTCACCCTGCTACACCCTGCAGTACCCTGCTACACCCTGCAGTACCCTGCTACACCCTGCTACGCCCTGCAGTGCCCTGCTACACCCTGCAGTGCCCTGCTACGCCCTGCAGTGTCCTGCTACACCCTGCAGTACCCTGCTACGCCCTGCAGTACCCTGCTACACCCTGCAGTACCCTGCTACACCCTGCAGTGCCCTGCTACGCCCTGCAGTGCCCTGCAGTGTCCTGCTACGCCCTGTAGTACCCTGCTACGCCCTGTTACACCTTGCCATGCCCTGCTACGTCCTGTCCTGCTACACCCTGCAGTGCCCTGCTACGCCATTAACTACTACAACTACTATTTCTAGTCATTGTTCCATCCATCTTCATCCACTTATCCGGTATCGGGTCTCGGGGGCAGCAGCTCCAGTAGGGGACCCCAAACTTCCCTTTCCCGAGCCACATCAACCAGCTCCGACTGGGGGATCCCGAGGCGTTCCCGGGCCAGGTTGGAGATATAATCTCTCCACCTAGTCCTGGGTCTTCCCCGAGGCCTCCTCCCAGCTGGACATGCCTCCACCTAGTCCTGGGTTTTCCTTGAGGCCTCCTCCCAGCTGGACGTCCCTCCACCTAAACCTGTGTCCCAGGTTTCTCCCTAAAAGGAAGTTTTAATCCCCACTTGAGGTGCAGCCTGGTCTCACAGAATTCCCACCGTCCCGTTCTTCTTCTCCTAAACCCAACCGTCCCGTTCTTCTTCACGTGCGTCCTTTCTGTTACATTCATATTTTGTGTCTTCTTGTGGGTTTTCCGTGTCTTTGTAGTCATGTTGTTTCTCTTTTTGGTCATTTTTATTATTATTTTTTTGGGTCCCGGTGGTCATTCAGCGTTTATTTGTAGTCTTTTTTTGAGTGATTTTCAATTTATATTTCATTTTTATTCTTAGGTATATGTGTGATATATGTGTCATATATTTGTATATGTGTGTATATCTGTGATATGTGTGATATATGTGTTTGTATATGTGTGTATATGTGTGTATATGTGTATATCTGTGATATATGTGTGATATATGTGTGTGTATATGTGTGATATATGTGTGTATGTGTGATATATATGTGTATATGTGTGATATATGTGTGATATATGTGTGTATATGTGTGATATATGTGTGATATATGTGTGATATATGTGTGTATATGTGTGATATGTGTATATCTGTGATATATGTGTGATATATGTGTGTGTATATGTGTGATATATGTGTGATATATGTGTGATATATGTGTGTATATGTGTGCTATATGTGTGTATATGTGTGTATATGTGTGTATATGTGTGATATATGTGTGATATATGTGTGATATATGTGTGTATATGTGTGTATATGTGTGTATATGTGTGATATATGTGTGATATATGTGTTTGTATATGTGTGATATATGTGTGTGTATATGTGTGATATATGTGTGTATGTGTGATATATATGTGTATATGTGTGATATATGTGTGTATATGTGTGATATATGTGTGTATATGTGTGTATATGTGTGATATATGTGTGATATATGTGTGTATATGTGTGTATATGTGTGATATATGTGTGATATATGTGTGATATATGTGTGTATATGTGTGATATATGTGTGATATATGTGTGATATGTGTGTATATGTGTGTATATGTGTGTATATGTGTGTATATGTGTGTATATGTGTGTATATGTGTGATATATGTGTGATATATGTGCTTTGTCACATGGAGTGAGCAGAACCATCTACAACTCAACGTGACAAAGACTAAGGAGCTGGTGGTGGATCTAAGGAGAGCCAAGGCAGCAGTGAGCCCTGTTTCCATCCAGGGGGTCAGTGTGGACATTGTGGAGGACTACAAATACCTGGGAGTGCACTTGGACAATAAACTGGACTGGGCCAAGAACACTCCAGCCCTCTACAGGAGGGGCCAAAGCCGTCTCTATTGTCTGAGGAGGCTGAGGTCCTTCAACATCTGCAGGACCATGCTGAGGATGTTTTATGAGCCTGGGGGGGGGGCAGTACTATCCTCTTTGCAGTTGCATGCTGGGGCAGCAGGCTGAGGGTAGCGGACGCCAACGGACTCAACAAACTGATCCACAAGGCCAGTGACGTCGTGGGGGTGGATCTGGACTCTCTGTCGGGGGTGTCAGAGAGGAGGACGCTGTCCAAACTACATGTCATCTTGGACAATGTCTCGCACCCCCTCCATGGCCTGCTGCTAAATCACAGGAGCACTTTCAGTGAAAGACTCATTCTCCCAAAATGCACCACAGAGCGCCACAGGAAGTCATTCCTGCCTGTGGCCATCAGACTTTATAACTCCTCCCTCTAAGTGTCTGACACACACACACACACACACACACACACACACACACACACACACACACATACACACACACACACACACACTCAGAGAGGTTGAAACTGGACAATAACACTGGCCTGAAAAGTGAGCAATACTAAACTGCTACAATTATTATTATTATTATTATTATTATTATTATTATTACTTTTCACCAATTCCTTAATTATGTTAATTATGTAAATACTGTATAATAACATTCCTTTAACTATGTAAATACCGTACATATCCACACTCGTTATATTTCTTTATTTATATTTCTACTCTATATTTCTAATATTTGTGCAACTGCAACACAGAGTTTCCCTTCGGGGATCAATAGAGTATTTATGATTATGATATATGTATATGTGTTTGTTGTGTTATGGTTGTCTTGCTCCTGAATGCCTAAAATATCCAAAACATCCATCCATCTATCTATCTATCTATCTATCTATCTATCTATCTATCTATCTATCTATCTATCTATCTATCTATCTATCTATCTATCTATCTTTAATAGACTTTAATAAAGGGGAAAAAAGAATCTTTAAAAAAACCAAAAACAACATTTCAGATCAAATTACAAATAAAATCAAAGGAACATTTAATAAAATCTCCACCAATAACCAATAATAGATAAAAACAAGCACTAAATACTAGACTATGCCCAGTGTTAGAGGCCTGTTGTAGTGATATATTGTGGTAACTGTCGATTTTTACGGTCTCCATCTTGTAGCAGCAGCTGAAGAGGAGGTAAACCCGGGTGGAACCGGGTTATAACCGGGTTATTAAATGAGGCGGAATCAGCACGAGGGGGGAAACAGAGAGAACGTGGAAAACCAGTTAAACCCGCAACAACAACAGCAGCATCCTCCTCCTCCTCCTCCTCCTCCTCCTCCTCCTCCTCCTCCTGCTGCTCCTCCTCCTCCTCTGGCTGCCATTTTACACACACACACACACACACACACACACACACACACACACACACACACACACACACACTCTACATGTCATGAATGTTTCCGGACAGTTTGGTGTTTTTATTGCAGTTCTCCTGCAGGCAGCGCGCAGGGCAGAGTCACCCACCAACCCGCGTCTCTCCGCATCACAACATCCAATAATAATCTCTTATTATCTCTAACAATGTTTCACAGCGATGACGACACAAATGCCAAAACAAAAATACATCAACCAGATCTCCCTGATGTGTGAAGTCTGCCTTCATCGTCTCTTAATTCTTAATGATTACCAATCAGAACCATTAGTGATGCTGTTGGAGATGTCTGCGTGCGTCCTGATGCGGCCCGACGCTGAGATGCTTCACCAGGAGACAAAATACAAGCACGAATCCCCCCCCCCCCCCTCCCCCAGTCGGGCCACCCCGACACACGACACAAACCCACCCCGCGCACCACGACACGCGGACAGAAGAAAACCGAAAATTACGAAGCAGAATCATGGAAATATGATGTTTGTACCTGATTTACGACGTCCATCCTGCCGTGTGTCGAGAGGAGAGAGGAGATGGAGGAGGATGGGTGAGGGAGGAGGGAGGAGGAGGGAGGGGGCGGCATCTGTGGCGCGTCATTAATTTTTTATTTACTACGATTTATTTTTAGTTAGCCGCAAAGACTATAAGCGTCATTAATAATGAACAGAGGGAATGAAAGGGTTATAATTATAATAATTATTTATAATAATAATAATAGGCTTAGACTTCTCTTTATTACTCCTTTTGGGATGACTCCGGCAAGGAAATTGAAATTTCCAACAAGAAACAAAGAAAAAGGCAGAATAAATATAACAATAATAACAATAATAATAACAGTAATAATAATATAACCTAATAATAAAACCTTTGGCTATAAAAAGTGGCTAGAAATGGAGATAGGTGTAAACAGAGCCCTGGGTATCCTGCTCTGCCTTTGAGAAAATGAAAGCTCAGATGGGCAGATCTGGTATCTTCCCCTTATGAGGTCATAAGGGGCAAGGTCACCTCCCCTTTCTCTGATTTGCCCGCCCAGAGAATTTGTCCCCCCCATGAGAGAGAGACATCATGGCTTTCAAATGAGCCAAGTGGCAGTTGGTCAAGCCCCCCCCCCCTCCCCCCCAGCCTACACGGGGCCCACGCTCCTACTGGGTGAACTGAAGCATCTCTGACGCTGAGAAGCTGAAACTAACCAATAAGAGCTGCTTCTTCCTGGTGATGCTGTGACGGCGGCGGCTGCGTGTCGGCATGTTGTTTGTGTTTTGCTCTCGTTCTGACGGAAATTCAGCCAGCTGTCCCTCATTTTAGGCCGGATGTCCGTCCCCGTCCTCTGTCTCTGTGTCGGCGCTCTAACCTGCGGCTGATTTCATAGGACTATGGTTACCTGGTCCTCAGGTCTCTGCAGGGTAAATCCAGACAGCTAGCTAGACTATCTGTCCAATCTGAGGACTATGGTTACCTGGTCCTCAGGTCTCTGCAGGGTAAATCCAGACAGCTAGCTAGACTATCTGTCCAATCTGAGGACTCTGTTACCTGGTCCTCAGGTCTCTGCAGAGTAAATCCAGACAGCTAGCTAGACTATCTGTCCAATCTGAGGACTCTGGTTACCTGGTCCTCAGGTCTCTGCAGGGTAAATCCAGACAGCTAGCTAGACTATCTGTCCAATCTGAGGACTATGGTTACCTGGTCCTCAGGTCTCTGCAGGGTAAATCCAGACAGCTAGCTAGACTATCTGTCCAATCTGAGGACTATGGTTACCTGGTCCTCAGGTCTCTGCAGGGTAAATCCAGACAGCTAGCTAGACTATCTGTCCAATCTGAGGACTATGGTTACCTGGTCCTCAGATCTCTGCAGGGTAAATCCAGACAGCTAGCTAGACTATCTGTCCAATCTGAGGACTATGGTTACCTGGTCCTCAGGTCTCTGCAGGGTAAATCCAGAC
>JABXJD010000302.1:150000-205000 GCA_013375575.1 Percina caprodes
CTCTATAGAGCCCCCTACAGGTTTCTCTATAGAGCCCTCCCCTACAGGTTTCTCTATAGAGCCCTCCCCCTACAGGTTTCTCTATAGAGCTCCCCTACAGGTTTCTCTATAGAGCCCCCAGGTTTCTCTATAGAGCCCCCTACAGGTTTCTCTATAGAGCCCCCTACAGGTTTCTCTATAGAGCCCCCTACAGGTTTCTCTATAGAGCCCCCTACAGGTTTCTCTATAGAGCCCCCCACAGGTTTCTCTATAGAGCCCCCTACAGGTTTCTCTATAGAGCCCTCCCTACAGGTTTCTCTATAGAGCCCCCTACAGGTTTCTCTATAGAGCCCTCCTACAGGTTTCTCTATAGAGCCCCCTACAGGTTTCTCTATAGAGCTCCCCTACAGGTTTCTCTATAGAGCCCTCCCCCTACAGGTTTCTCTATAGAGCCCCCTACAGGTTTCTCTATAGAGCCCCCCCCTACAGGTTTCTCTATAGAGCCCCCCCCCCTGCAGGTGAGACAACCACCATTAAACTTGATAAAAGCCATATAACCGTTCCAATGACTCAGAAGCTGTTCAGTTAAGGGAAATTAAGCTAAAAAACACTTTCATGCACAGCTCTCTCTTGTGGGGGGAGGGGCTTAGGAGACCGTTTTGGGCTTTAGCAGAAAGGGGGGGAGGGAAGTCCTGGATCTCCACAATCCCCCCTACGGCACCTTTAACAGTCGCGTGGTTATCCATCCATCTTCATCCGGTATGGGTAGCGATTGCATAATTAAATGCATAATCAGCATTTTTTTCAAATATGTTGCATTTTCGCTGCATAAATTGCTGATTTCCGCGCAAAATAACGCGGGCTTGCATGATTTCATAATCCGCATTTTTGTTGCAAAAAATATCTCAGCAGAAAGTTGAAAAATGTTGCGTTGACTTCACACGAGAGCAGCCATTTTTCCCTGTTGCCATGGGAATGTTATGAAGTGACGTCTCTTTTTCATCAAACCGCAGTTTTTTCACCGTTCCCGTAATTTCATCGCATAAAACAGCATAAATATCCGCATATTCTATAACATTTTTAAAGAAAACATGCCTCATAATCAAGGACATTTGCAAAAATCACCAAAAAACTCATAGCTGGTGTGTCTCAGGTGTTGTTGGAGGTCCTGACGGGTCGTCGAGCTCTGGAGAAAGACAGGAAGTCAGGGGACAGATACCTGGTCAGAACACACACACACACACACACTCACTCACACATACACGGTCTCACACACAGACACACACACACACACACACTCACACTCACACACACACACACTCACACACACACACACACACACTCACACTCACACTCACAGACACACACACATACACGGTCTCACACACAGACACACACACACACACACACTCACACTCACACACACACACACTCACACACACACTCACACTCACACTCACACTCACACTCACAGACACACACACACACATACACGGTCTCACACACAGACACACACACATACACGGTCTCACACACGGTCTCACACACAGTCTCACACACACACTCACACACACACACACACACTCACACTCACACTCACAGACACACACACACACATACACGGTCTCACACACAGACACACACACAGACACACACACATACACGGTCTGACACACGGTCTCACACACAGTCTCACACACACACTCACACACACACACACACACACACACACGGTCACACACACACATACACACGCAGTTTTTAAGCCGTCAATACAATATTCCATTGTTTGTTGTTGGGATGTTTGGCTCAGTGATGTGGTGTGGTTGTGGTTGTGTAGAAGGACCTGGTGGAGGAGGTCGAGGACAGTTCGTCTGCAGCAGCCTGGAGGAAACAGCTGGACCACCGGCTGATCACAGGTAGGGCTGCACAATATATCGGGGCGGGGGGGGGGTTATCGTCATTGCATTATCCACTGGCACAATCACAGGGTCTCCGCAGGTTCTTAAAAAGTCTTAAAGCGTCGCCAAATATGCGACCTGGGGTCTTTATGTGAATGTCCCCGAGTCAAACTTTCATTTAAAAGCATAATTAGGACGGAAACGCCACTTTTAAGATTCACCGTATTCTCCTTTTAGGCTCAAATGGCCTTTTGATTGGGAGAGCTACTATCATCGCATCAAAATCACTATTAATAAACCCCTGAGAAGCTCGACACCACCCGAGGCTCCCCACGTGGACTCAGCACTGAGAACAGTGTTGGTGTTCAGAGTTTAATAAAAAGAGCTTTTAACAGCTCACTCATATGTGGTAACGGTCATTCTTTGCCGTGCAGCCTTTTATATTCAATTCAGAGTTTAATTTGTTCAATGAAAGAAAGTTTCCTTTCATTTGTTGGTTGTATTTCAGCAGAAAGCTGCAGAACTGAGAACACTTTAATAATATATTTATTTATCTCAGATAATATCCTTATTACGGCATTTAACAAAGTTACCTCATATTGCAACTTGTCCTCGTACCATGCGTGGTCTTTGTGTTTGTATCCCATGATGCATCCTGCCTGTTGCCTGCAGCAGCTGCTCTGATGTTGTGTCTTTAGGGGGCGCTGCAGAGCCGGCCGGCTGCATGGAGGTGGTGGCTCTGGCCCACAGGTGTCTGGACAAGAAGAGGAAGAAGAGACCGGCCATGACCCAGGTGTGTGTGTGTGTGTGTGTGTGTGTGTGTGTGTGTGTGCGTGTGTGCGTGTGTGCGTGTGTGTGTGTGTGTGAATAGACAAACAGCGCGGCGCTCCTCATGTCCGTTCTCTTTGCAGGTGTTTGACAAACTTCAGGACATCAGCGCCATTGTGAGGAAGATGGGCTCCCCCTCCCTGTCCCCGTCTCTGTCTCTCCCCAGACCCCCCCGACCCCTAGACTCCAGCGTGGGATGCCTGTCCGACCAGCTGTCCAAACTGGGCCCCCTGGAGGACACTTACCAGCCCGCCCTGTCCTCTCAGTGCTCCTCGTCCTTCTGCTTACTGACCCCTCCTAACCCGCTACACTCCTCCCACCCCCCCTCATCTTTCTCCTCTTCCTCTTCTTCTTCTTTCGCCGGTCCGTGTGAAACCGACGAGAGTCGAGGCTTCTCCCAGTACGACCTTCGCTCCCCGTTCAGATCAAATAGGACCAGCTCCGGGTCTTTGTTTCCGTCCGCCAGAGACGGGTCTCCCCGTCCCACAGAGCCCCTGTCAAGCCAGCCTTCTGTCCCCACTGAGGACCAGTACAACTTCCCTCCACAGCCCAGCGGTGACAGGTCAGGGTCATGGGCCGGGGCCGGGACCGGGGCCTTCCCGGCACCAGACACTACAGGGCAGAGCATAGCCGGGATCTATGGTGTCCCAGAATGCATCTCTCCTGTGGGGCCCTTGCAGTCTGCATCCCCGGAGCCCGCAGGTACTTCAGCAGCTCGTTAAAGGACGTTTTACTTACCGTAAATTCTATAATAAATGTCTTTTTATTTTACAAAAGGCTTAAAAAGTGAATTGGTTTTGAAAAGTAGTCCCGCTATACTGAGCTGTACATGCACATCGAATCAGAGAAGTCTTTATTTCCACAAAAAGTTACATTTACGTGGAAGTTGCCTTGTTGTTGCGTACATAAACAAACACATTATCCCTCATTGTCCTCGGGGTCGAATCGGACCCATTTTCAAGTTTCTAAATCAGAATTTTGGGTTTCCTTCAACCAAATTGTAAAATAAAATAATAATAAATAACGTGGATGGTTCCATACGACGCTCCTCACAAGTTAAATAACTGATCAGTTCGCTATTTTCATTGAATTTGGGAGTTTTATTTAATTTTACAGCATGTGGTGGTGAACCGTTTAAATCTCATGCTCTCCTCATCGGGGAGGGACATAAACGTAGTCAGTTCCCGAAGGAGTCTGTGAAACTCAACACTTCCTGATGGATGTTTCACAATAAAAGCCTTCGATGTGGACTGTGTTTAAAGCTTCGTTTCTGTTTCCATAGCAACATGTGAACAGCTTAGAGGAATATTGTCTTTTTCCGAATAACGGCAAAAAACTGAATATTATGTGCATGTAAACGTTGCTGAACTACGTCTTGTGAGACATATTTTTGAGAGACTTTGGACTCTATTGGACACTTGTTGACTTTTCATAGAAATGATCGAGTGTTTAAATGGATCTAAGACCTCATCCGTGTCCTGTGTGTGTTCAGTCCACATGAATCCCAGTAAGCAGCGTTTCCTGCAGAAGAAGTCTCTGTACGAGGAGGGGAAGATCCAGACTCCCGAGCTGCTGTCGTCTGAAGACCTCTGTACGTAAAACACTGAGATACTTCACTACCCTAAGGCTTGACTGTAATTACACCCCGACCAATACAGGATTTTAAGGCCAATACTAATATGAATATTTGGTAATATTATATCGTAATATATGTATGTCTCTCTAAGCGTAGCTCCCATGGCGCCATTTTAATGCTACGAAGCCATCACCCGCCGTTAGCATCCCATTGACTCCCATTCATTCTGACAGAGAATAACTTTCCATCTGCAGCGTTTAAAGACTCTATTTGTTCGTTGTTTATTTCTAAAGAAACACGACAACGTGTAAAAGGCTCCGTTAGCTTGTAGCTCACGTTATGGCTCCGTAGCAGACGTTGTTATAAAAATAGGCTAACGGTTGTGTCATAACCACGCAACTTACCGTCGAATAGTAGAGGAATCACCGTATTCTCAAGAGAAGCTCGCAGACAATTTGGACTTCATCAGCTGTTTAGGTTTAATTACTAATGTTAACTAGCATGTTAGTTAGCAGTAATTAGCCTGTGTCTATGTTAATGTTAACTAGCATGTTAGTTAGCAGTAATTAGCCTGTGTCTATGTTAATGTTAACTAGCATGTTAGTTAGCAGTAATTAGCCTGTGTCTATGTTAATGTTAACTAGCATGTTAGTTAGCAGTAATTAGCCTGTGCCTATGTTAATGTTAACTAGCATGTTAGTTAGCAGTAATTAGCCTGTGTCTATGTTAATGTTAACTAGCATGTTAGTTACCAGTAACTAACCTGTGCCTATGTTAATGTTAACTAGCATGTTAGTTAGCAGTAATTAGCCTGTGCCTATGTTAATGTTAACTAGCATGTTAGTTAGCAGTAATTAGCCTGTGCCTATGTTAATGTTAACTAGCATGTTAGTTAGCAGTAATTAGCCTGTGTCTATGTTAATGTTAACTAGCATCTTAGTTAGCAGTAATTAGCCTGTGTCTATGTTAATGTTAACTAGCATGTTAGTTACCAGTAACTAACCTGTGCCTATGTTAATGTTAACTAGCATGTTAGTTAGCAGTAATTAGCCTGTGCCTATGTTAATGTTAACTAGCATGTTAGTTAGCAGTAATTAGCCTGTGCCTATGTTAATGTTAACTAGCATGTTAGTTAGCAGTAATTAGCCTGTGCCTATGTTAATGTTAACTAGCATGTTAGTTAGCAGTAATTAGCCTGTACCTATGTTATCTCCTAACATATACCTACCTCTCCGTCTCCGAGATTTCTCTTGCACAGCTACCAGAAGACTTACAGCTATTCTTTTTTCCTCCACTGGTCTCCGTCCAGAACAACGTGATCTGTTGGTCCATTTCTTTAACTGTCCATGACTGAAACACACACAGGCCAAAATCTCCAGCTCTAGTGTAGACATAGCCTCAGTCTCTCGTCTCAGCTGATCTCACTCATCTCTAATCTCGTCTCTCTTTCATATTTCCGCCGTGGCGCCAGACGGCGGGAGCAGCTCCGACCGAGGGCCGGAGGAGAGCGACGAGCTGGACCATCTTCCCGCGAGAACACGACTGACGCAAGCCGCCCGCCGCCGTTCTGAACTGTTTCCGAGTCCGACTCCCTCACACAGCCTGTGAAGACGAGCCACAGGTGGTACCATCCTGGTCACGTGCACACACGTGTGCATGCGTGCACGTGAACGTGAACTTCAACTGACTCGAGCAATAACTTCTCACAGGCAGCGTCTTTTAGGAGACTACTCAAATTAAATCTCAGTACTTTTTTGAAGTGCCAGTAATAATCAGGTGATGTCTGCACTGTTTCACCACATGAGACGTCACGTTATTTTAGGAATAATAATAATAATAATAATAATAACAATAATAATAATAATGTACTTTATTAATCCCACAAGTGGGAAAATACAACGTACACTCTGTTGTTGTTACACACCGGCCTGAACTACACACACATGCTCAGGTCCTACACATGCACTAATGGAGAGATGTCAGAGGGGGAGGGGGGGGGGGCTGCCCATGGAAAGGCACCCCGAGCAGTTGGGGGTTCGGTGCCTTGCTCAAGAGCACCTTGGTGGTGGTGATCTGGCACCTCTCCAGCTACCAGTCCACCACCATACTTTGGTCCGTATGTGGACTTGAACCAGCAACTGACTGAGCTACTGCCCCCGAATCCCAGGGTACGATACACTGCTCACGATCTCACGATACATACTGTACGATACTGTTATGATCATATGTTGCTAGGCAACCCTCTCACGATATCGCTGTATGGATACTAAAATGAAAAGGTTCTCTTTATTCGCTGCACACGCTCGGAGAGACTGAGAGGTTCATGCCTCGACGCAGAGGTTAGGGGTTCGAATCCGACCCGGGACCATTTCCTGCATGTCCCCCCCCCCCCCTTCTCACCTAACTGTCCTGTCAAAAATTGAAGGTGCAAAAGCCAAAAAAAATAATCTTAAAAAAATTTATATATATATATATATATATATATATATATATATATATATATATATATATATATATAGAAAACTGGAATGGGTCAAAAACTAGAAATGCAGGGACAACAGAAAAGAGTCCAGGACGAGTCTAGGACAACAGAAAAGAGTCCAGGACAACAGAAAAGAGTCCAGGACGAGTCCAGGACAACAGAAAAGAGTCCAGGACAACAGAAAAGAGTCCAGGACGAGTCCAGGACAACAGAAAAGAGTCCAGGACAACAGACAAGAGTCCAGGACGAGTCCAGGACAACAGAAAAGAGTCCAGGACAACAGACAAGAGTCCAGGACGAGTCCAGGACAACCGAAAAGAGTCCAGGACAACAGACAAGAGTCCAGGACGAGTCCAGGACAACAGAAAAGAGTCCAGGACAACAGACAAGAGTCCAGGACGAGTCCAGGACAACAGAAAAGAGTCCAGGACAACAGAAAAGAGTCCAGGACGAGTCCAGGACAACAGACAAGAGTCCAGGACGAGTCCAGGACAACAGAAAAGAGTCCAGGACTCCAGTCCTACAGCCCCGGTAGGTGGTCTCAACTACATGTGACTGTGTTTGAGGCGGAGAATGTGACGACAAGTTCTGATAAACTGAATATCTTTGTAGAACTATTTGATTCTGTCATAATTTGAAGCTTTAGAGCGTAACGGTTTGATATTAATGGACGTCCGTTACATTCGAGCCGTAACGAAGACGAGCCGTAACGAAGACGAGCCGCTCCACGCGCCTCTCTGGGTTCGGTACTATGTCCAGAAAGAAGATTGTGGCGTCCGGCAACTTTCCGGAAACTCCGGTGAAGATAATGACCTCTTCTGAAGAGTCTGTCATGTGTTTTTTATACTCCGTGTCCTCCTTGGCTACTAGCAAGTGTGTGTGTGTGTGTGTGTGTGTGTGTGTGTGTGTGTGTGTGTGTGTGTGTGTGTGTGTGTGTGTGTGTGTGTGTGTGTGTGTGTGTGTGTGTGTGTGTGTGTGTGTGTGTGTGTGTGTGTGTGTGACTTTCATGTTGATAAAAGCAAAAACAAAATAAGAAAAAGCCACTGGAAAAACACTGACTACTTCTATCTATCTTCTGTCTGTGTGTGTGTGTGTGTGTGTGTGTGTGTGTGTGTGTGTGTGTGTGTGTGTGTGTCCACTTTGACTCTGTAATAACGCATCATTGTGTTTTCCTTTTTTTATGTAAGTTATTTAGATTTCTTTATTTAAACCGTTTGCTTGCATCAGTATTCGTGGCGTTTCTTGTGATGAACGAACTAGTTCTGAACACATTTGGTTGTATTTGATAACGTGGAAACATTTTGATTAAATATTAAAAAATACAATTTAAAAAAAGACTTTATTTCCTTACATTTCACACGTGTACATAGTAATAGTTATAATAGTTATATATAATATAAAACTATATATTATATATAAGATATAGTTATATATAACTATATATTATATATAACTATATATAATATATAGTTATATATAATATAAAACTATATATCATATATAATATATAATATATATAGTTATATATAATATATAGTTATATATATATATATATATAATAAATATATATATATATATATATATATATATATATATATATATATATATAGTTATATATAATATATAGTTATATATATATATATATATAATAAATATATATATAACTATATATATATATATATATATATATATATATATATATATATATAATATAGTTATATATAATATATAGTTATATATAATAGTTATATTAATATACTCATGCTCATTTTCAGGTTCATAATTCTATTACGAGATTCAGGTTTACAGAGGTTGTTGTTCTGCACATTACTGCAGCTCCTCTTTTCACCCTGTGTGTTGAGCTCTCTGTTTGAGCTTCAGAGTGAGACATCTCATCTACTAAAGTAACTAAAGTAACTAGTAACTAAAGTAACTAGTAACTAAAGCTGTCAGATGAATGTAGTGGAGTAACTAAAGTAACTAGTAACTAAAGCTGTCAGATGAATGTAGTGGAGTAACTAAAGTAACTAGTAACTAAAGCTGTCAGATGAATGTAGTGGAGTAACTAATGTAACTAGTAACTAAAGTAACTAGTAACTAAAGCTGTCAGATGAATGTAGTGGAGTAACTAAAATAACTAGTAACTAAAGTAACTAGTAATTAAAGCTGTCAGATGAATGTAGTGGAGTAACTAGTAACTAAACTAACTAGTAACTAAAGCTAATAGAATATTTCTCTCTGAAATGTAGGAGTAGAAGTAAAAAATGAATAAAAAAAGACTCCAGTAAAGTACAAGTACCTCAACATTTGGACTGAAGTACTGCAGTAAACGTACTTAGTTACATTCCACCCGATTTTATTTATATTAACTATGTGTTTTGTATGCAAACATCTGAATGTATAAAGTAACTAAAGCAGTGAGATAAATGTGGAATGAAAAGTACATTTCTCTCTGAAATAGTATAAGTTTTATATTTTAGCGTCTCCGCATATTCGGTGTTGTGTTGACTGACACCCTGCGGTGGAGCTGTTAGCTGTTAGCAGTTAGCCACCTAGCCTCTCTCTCTCTCGCTCTCTGTGCGTTGCTTGGTTGCCGTTAGCAGCAAGATGGCGGCTCCCATCCCGGCGCACAGACCCTCTGCTCTTCATATTTAACAGCAGCTACCAGCCTCCACGGTACCGCCTTATACTGATGTATGGAGCGGCTGTGCAGGACATTCACCCGCAGCTGTCTTTGTGTTTTCTTTTTGTTTCTGTTAGCTTGAGGAGCTACAGACTTTGCACAGTGTTCACCGGGCTAAAATGGCGCACTGCCTGCTGCAGTCTCTGGGCTAGTTCACACCACACTGGTCCCTGTTAGAACCACAGACTGGATCACCGAAGAGGGATCAGCAGAACCATAACCCGCTCTACAAGACTGAATCTGTCCGCAGGAACACACTGTGATCCCGTTAGAAAGCGCTAACTACCGTTACGTAGTACCGGCTAGTTAGCATCAGGAGCTAGCTAGTTAGCAGGCCAAAGCTAATCCTGAGTCGCTGTTAGCGAGCCGGAGATTTTAATCTTTTCGACACAACTCTCCGACTTAATTTGATTTTTTTTGTACCCTCGCTGAAGACCGGAAGACCCGGACCCTAACAGTAGCGTCATGGCATCCGAACCCGCGGTGCTGAACCCCCGCTGGAAGCGCATCCTGGGCTGGACCGGGCCGGTGCCGCGGCCCAGGCACGGACACCGAGCCGTGGCTATTAAGGAGCTAATGGTGGTGTTCGGCGGAGGGAATGAGGGGATTGTGGATGAGCTGCACGTCTACAACACAGGTACTGGAACCGGTTTAACTCTTTAAACTCCTGTAAAGTACCGTAGCATGTGGACAATTATGCATCTAGGGTTAAGCTATATGAGGAAGTGCTAGCCGTGCTACATTTAGCCTCTATTAATGCTAACTGGAAGCTAACGAGCTAATATTTGTTTATATTGTATTGTGTGTATGTGATTGGACACTGTTGTTGGCTGTTAGGAGTCCACAGGGGGGTTTAGCTAGCTATGCTAGGTTAGCTCCTGCTCGTTGAAGCTAAGGAGGTATCCGCATGCTAACAGGATTAGCTGTTAAGCTAACAGAGCTGCTCCGGGAGAAACAGAGAGAAATGGCGCGTTTTAACTGAAAACAATGCCGACGTCACAGAGACACGCCCCTCTGGTGCTGCAGCAGAAAGAGATGGAGATGGGAACATTAACATGGACACCACTAATATAAAAAGGGCTTGACAATATGACATGAAAACATTAAAATAGGCTTGAAAACTGACATTATAATCTGACAAAAAACTGTAATAAAAACATAACACCATGAAAACTGGCATTAAAAAGATAATACCATGAAAACTGGCATTAAAAACTGTAATAAAAACATAATACCATGAAAACTGGCATTAAAAACTGTAATAAAAACATAATACCATGAAAACTGGCATTAAAAAACTAATAAAAACATAATACCATGAAAACTAGCATTAAAACATAATACCATGAAAACTGGCATTAAAAACTGTAATAACGACATAATACCATGAAAACTGGCATTGAAACTGTAATAAAAACATAACACCATGAAAACTGGCATTAAAAAACTAATAAAAACAGAATACCATGAAAACTGGCATTAAAAACTGTAATAAAAACATAGTACCATGAAAACTGGCATTAAAAACTGTAATAAAAACATAATACCATGAAAACTGGCATTAAAAACTGTAATAAAAACATAATACCATGAAAACTGGCATTAAAAACTGTAATAAAAACATAATACCATGAAAACTGGCATTAAAAAACTAATAAAAACATAATACCATGAAAACTGGCATTAAAAAACTAATAAAAACATAATACCATGAAAACTGGCATTAAAAACTGTAATAAAAACATAATACCATGGAAACTGGCATTAAAAACTAATAAAAACATAGTACCATGAAAACTAGCATTAAAAACATAGTACCATGAAAACTGTAATAAAAACATAACACCATGAAAACTGGCATTAAAAACTGTAATAAAAACATAACACCATGAAAACTGGCATTAAAAACTGTAATAAAAACATAATACCATGAAAACTGGCATTAAAAACTCTAATAAAAAATATAATACCATGAAAATTGACATGAACACATGTTAAATGACTTGTTTTGTGCTTCCTGCAGCTACCAACCAGTGGTTCATCCCTGCGGTGCGAGGTGACGTCCCCCCTGGCTGCGCGGCGTACGGCTTCGCATGTGACGGGACGAGGCTGCTGGTGTTCGGAGGGATGGTGGAGTACGGCAAATACAGCAGCGACCTGTACGAGCTGCAGGTCAGTGAGAAACACCCGCCTGGGGAAACCCCTGGGGGGGACATCTGGGGAAACCTCTGGGGGACTGGGGGGACATCTGGGGAAACCACCTTGGGGGCTGGGGGGACATCTGTGGAAACCTCTGGGGGGACATCTGTGGAAACCCCTGGGGGACTGGGGGGGACATCTGTGGAAACCTCTGGGGGGCTGGGGGACATTTGGGGAAACCTCTGGGGGGGCTGGGGGACATCTGGGGAAACCCCTGGGGGCTGGTAGCCTGGAAATCCAGACCCAAATCTGAAAGATTAAGGGTCTGTCATCAAGTAATAAAAGTTTGCCATCTCGAGGGGCGGCACCAAGCGTGCATTTGAAAATCTCACTGCACGCAATTGGATAACACTACGACCAATCACAACAACCCACTGGGTGACGTATCCAGAGCCCCGTACGCTTAGCAACCAGCAGAGCTAACTGGTAGATTAGACTGTCGTCATCTGTTCAGCTCTCCTCAGGCCCCGCCTACATCAGATACCCCGATGTGATTGGTGCAGCTCGCTTCTGGTCCCACCTACATCAGATACCCCGGTGTGATTGGTGCAGCTCGCCTCTGGCCCCGCCCACATCAGATACCCCGATGTGATTGGTGCAGCTCGGCTACGAGGGCATAGTTAATGAGCAGCATTACTCAATGCTCAGATTGTGCTCTCAGAGAGCTCTGGATGTCCAGGGTAGGGGGCTGGGGGAACATCTGGGGGAACATCTAGTGGAACATCTGGGGGAACATCTAGTGGAACATCTGGGGGAACATCTGGGGGCTGCTGATTCACTGTGTGTGTGTGTGTGTCCTTCAGGCGAGTCGTTGGGAGTGGAAACGTCTGAAGGCCAAGGCTCCAAAGAACGGCCCGCCCCCCTGCCCCCGCCTCGGACACAGCTTCTCTCTGATTGGCAGTTGCTGCTACCTGTTTGGAGGACTGGCCAATGACAGTGAAGACCCTAAGAACAACATCCCCAGGTAGGAAACCTCACGCTATCCTTAGTAGGGATCGGTTGTCTTTTCCCGATCCCGATGCAAAGCAGAAATACTTTATTGATCCCTGAAGGGAAATTCTGTGTTACAGTTGCACGAAGTATATAAATATCAGAGTAGAAATATAAATAAAGAAAAAAAGGAGTGTGGATGTGTACGGTGTTCACATAAAAACTGTAATAAAAACATAATACCATGAAAACTGGCATTAAAAACTGTAATAATGACATAATACCATGAAAACTGGCATTAAAAACTGTAATAAACTATGTGTTCACATAGTTAAAGGATTTTTATGATGCAGTATTTACATAATTAAGGAGTTGTAATGGTAAACAGTAATAATGAATAAATAGCAGCACAGTATTACACAAATTTTAAGCCGGTGTTATTGCACAAAATAATAATATATAATATATATAATAATATTGTCCAGTTTCAACCTCACTGAGTGTCTGTATGTCAGACTCTTAGAGGGTTAATTAAGTTGGATGGCCACATGCAGGAATGATGTCTGTCTGTCTGTCTGTCTGTCTGTCTGTCTGTCTGTCTGTCTGTCTGTCTGTCTGTCTGTCTGTCTGTCTGTCTGTCTGTCTGTCTGTCTGTCTGTCTGTCTGTCTGTCTGTCTGTCTGTCTGTCTGTCTGTCTGTCTGTCTGTCTGTCTGTCTGTCTGTCTGGATGGATGGATGGATGGATGGATGGATGGATGGATGGATGGATGGATGGATGGATGGATGGATGGATGGATGGATGGATGGATGGATGGATGGATGGATGGATGGATGGATGGATGGATGGATGGATGGATGGATGGATGGATGGATGGATGGATGGATGGATGGATGGATGGATGGATGGATGGATGGATGGATGGATGGATGGATGGATGGATGGATGGATGGATGGATGGATGGATGGATGGATGGATGGATGGATGGATGGATGGATGGATGTCGGGCTCTAGTTTCTTTACCCAATCCTAGTCCTCAGGTACCTGAACCACTTCCACTGTCTGACCCAAAACAAGGTTATAGACGAGTAGCCTGCCTGTTGTTCCATTTTTCGAGCATGCCTTCTTTTCTCATCCCTTCTTTTCTCATCCCTTCTTGTCTCTTCTCTTCTCCTCACCTGGCCCTCTCAGGTATCTGAACGACCTGTACAGTCTGGAGCTGCGACCGGGCTCCAGCGTGGTCGGCTGGGAGATCCCGCAGACCTCGGGGCTGCCGCCGCCGCCCAGGGAGAGTCACACGGCCGTGGCGTCGAGCGGGCGCTCAGCCAGCAGACTCATCATCTACGGAGGGATGAGCGGCTGCCGGTTGGGAGACCTGTGGGTGCTCCACATAGGTGAGGCATGTTGGAGGTGTGAAGCATGTTGGAGGCGTGTTGGAGGCGTGAGGCATGTTGGAGGCGTGAGGCATGTTGGAGGCATGTTGGAGGCATGTTGGAGGCGTGTTGGAGGCGTTAGGCGGGACTAATGCTAATAGTCTGACATGTGTTCTGATGGGTGCTGTTCTCTGATGGTGTCCCAGACTCTCTGACCTGGAGTAAACCGGACCTTAATGGATCTGCACCCCTCCCCCGCAGCCTGCACTCTGCCACCACCATCAACAACAAGTAATACGACACACAAACACTGCATACAAACACCACACACTTCACACACACTACACGCACTACACACACACTACACGCACTACACGCACTACACGCACTACACGCACACTACACGCACACTACACGCACACTACACGCACACTACACACACACTACACACACACTACACACACTACACTACACGCACACTACACGCACACTACACACACACTACACACACTACACGTACACTACACTACACGCACACTACACGCACACTACACGCACACTACACACACTACACTACACGCACACTACACGCACACTACACGCACACTACACACACTACACGTACACTGCACACACTACACGCACACTACACGCACACTACACACACACACACACACTACACACACTACACGTACACTACACACACTACACACACACTACACACACGATGCATCTTTTACTCGGATATTAATGCTGGAATCTCTTGTTCTCTGCCTGTCTGTCTCTCTGTCCGTCTACATGTCTCTCTCTCTCCGCCTGCCTGTCTGTCTCTCTCTTTCTGCCTGTCTGTCCCTGTCTGTCTCTCTCTCTTCCATCTGTCTGTCTCTCTCTCTTCCCATCTGTCTGTCTCCCCCATCTGTCTGTCTGTCTCTCTCTCTCTCTCTCCGTCTGTCTCTCTCTCCGCCTGTCTGTCTGTCAGGATGTATGTGTTCGGAGGTTGGGTTCCCCTGGTGATGGATGATGTCAAAGTGGCGACTCACGAGAAGGAGTGGAAGTGTACCAACACACTGGCCTGTCTCAACCTAGGTACACACACACACACACACACACACACACACACACACACTTAGTAGTCTGTAAGCTACCGACCGATACGACTGACGTGGTTGTGTGGATGTAGCTTGACGTATCACAGAGTAGTGACATGAGGAGGATGACACTGCAGCCTGTCTGTCTGTCTCTCTGACTACCTGTTTGTCTGTCTGACTGTCTGTCTGACTACCTGTCTGTCTGCTTGTCTGTAGACACGATGTGCTGGGAGACGGTCCTCATGGACAGTGTGGAGGAGAACCTCCCCCGGGCCCGAGCAGGTCACTGCAGCGTGGCCATCAACTCCAGACTGTACATCTGGAGTGGCAGAGATGGGTACCGGAAGGCCTGGAACAACCAGGTGTGCTGCAAGGACCTGTGGTACCTGGAGACAGGTGAGCACCGCCGCCACCTGCACCGTATCACTGGAAACAGAGGGCATCGCCACCAGAGCTGCAACCACTCCTAATTATACTCTACAATAACTGTCTCTTTCAGTCAAATTCTAAAATATGTGTTAGCTTTTCCAAACAAAGTTGTGAATGAACGAACATCTTTTGGTTACACGTCACTGTCATGTGACCCAGGTGATAAAAATCTTAATAATCAGAATCGGCTTTTTTTCCCAGGTATGAGGTGGAGCCCGACCGATAAAGGATTTTTAAGGCCGATACCGACACAAATATTTGGTTATTTAAAAATCTGATATTCTGATATATCAGCCAACAAAACATGAACAGATTCCCCAAACATCAGTAATTTGTAGTTATTTATGAGTTCTCATTAAAATAATATAGTTTGTTTTATTGTCACAACAGAACATCAAAATATATTAAAGTTCTGATAAATAAAATTTAGAAAAATACAAACTTAAGATATGAAACTTTTTGTTGTAGAGCGTCCTCTGGTGGACAGACTATGCAACGCCATCACTAACAGGGACGTTGTAGAGCGTCCTCTGGTGGACAGACTATGCAACGCCATCACTAACAGGGACGTTGTAGAGCGTCCTCTGGTGGACAGACTATGCAACACCATCACTAACAGGGACGTTGTAGAGCGTCCTCTGGTGGACAGACTATGCAACGCCATCACTAACAGGGACGTTGTAGAGCGTCCTCTGGTGGACAGACTATGCAACGCCATCACTAACGGGACGTTGTAGAGCGTCCTCTGGTGGACAGACTATGCAACGCCATCACTAACAGGGACGTTGTAGAGCGTCCTCTGGTGGACAGACTATGCAACGCCATCACTAACAGGGACGTTGTAGAGCGTCCTCTGGTGGACAGACTATGCAACGCCATCACTAACGGGTACGTTGTAGAGCGTCCTCTGGTGGACAGACTATGCAACACCATCACTAACTGGGACGTTGTAGAGCGTCCTCTGGTGGACAGACTATGCAACACCATCACTAACTGGGACGTTGTAGAGCGTCCTCTGGTGGACAGACGCCATCACTCATAACATAGTTGACAGTCTTTCGTCGTTTTTATTTTCTAAATATTCATTTATCAGTTGGTCGGGCTCCATTTATCATGAATGCAGGAGTCCATCCGAAGCTTGACCCTGTCCCCCGTGTCTGTCCTCAGAGCGTCCCTGCGCTCCCTCCCGGGTGCAGCTGGTCCGGGCCAACACGTCGTCTCTGGAGGTGAGCTGGGGACCGTCGCAGACCGCCGAGACCTACCTGCTGCAGCTGCAGAAGTACGACATTCCCACCACGCCTGCCTCTGGCCCCGCCCCCATTGCCACACCCAAGAGCCCCGCCCCCGTCGCCACGGCACCGGCCAACCAAAGTGTCCCGCTGTCCGGCCTCACGCTGGTCCAACCCCCCGTGGCCTCCGTAGCCGCCGCTAAAGCACCAGGTAGGTTACAATAATAAATAAATAAAACGTTAATAGAACATTGGATCATTTAACCCCGTCAACCATTAAACACTAATATCGCTTTTTACGACATATTTTTTGTCACTTTTTCAGTGTTGTGGGTGTTATTTTTGATGTTTTTTCCAAAGTTATTTGATATTTCAAATGTTGACATTTTCAGTTCTTATTTTAAAGGCCCATTTTTTTTGTGATTAAAAAAACTAAAAAAACACATCAAATTTGACCCGAGGACAACATGAGTTAAAACACCTGACAATCATTGTGAAACTCTAAGCCGCTTCCAACACTGTATAACGCAATTTATGATACGATGATAATAATGATACCTACCTATTATGAAATTATGATACCTTCTTGGTAAGTTGCTTGTTGTATTTACCTGCCCTACTGCCCTACGTGGTGCCTTCCTTGGCCCGGGCCACCGGGCGGCCATCATTTTATATACCACCATGTATTAGACCAGATTTTAAAGCAGGTTGACCTGCATGCCCCTAATCCGTTTCCTGTATTTCTGCAGCGGTCCTGAAGGTGGCAGCAGCTCCGGGGGCAACAGCAGGCGGTGCCTCCATCGTCACGGTGAGACAGGCCACGCCCAAACCCCAGGTTGCCCTGACGACACTTCCTGCCGGTGTTCGTATGGTGGTGCCTGCTCAGGCCGGTCAGGGGACGGTAAAGACGCCTTCCTGGTTCTTTTCGTATCACACGGCTCCGTCCTGTGGCCGTCCTCGGAGGACGGAGTTAGCTCAGTTGTCATTAAGAGTAACTTCACTGTTTTTCAACCTGGACCACGTTTGTCCATGTTTTTGGTAACTAAGTGACTAGTGAGAACAACAATCTTTGACATTGGTCCAGTATTAACTCTGGAGGACAGGCTACGCAACGCCAACACTCATAACATGGTTGGCCGTCCATTTTTGTTTTATTTTTTTAAATATTAATTCATCATAATCATTTATTTGTCATTATACATGATTCTGATGAATATAAAGAAAACTTTTTTAAATTTTTATTTATTTGATCAGCCATTATAAATACCGATAGTTCGGGAAGTGCCTGATATCGGCCGATATATCGGTCGGGCTCTAGTCACTTGACTGGGAAAATCCAGGGTCCAGGTTGAAATGAAGTGAAACTACCCTACCCTCGTTATGTGGATATGTTACCACCTGTTATCATGTGACAACAAATCAATACTCACATGATGACTTATCAGTCTCCATGACAACTGAGCAACTCCATCGGCTGATGAAGGCCAATAAAAAGGTTGAAAGCTCCTCATCGTTCCCAGTAATTAGACTCAGACCTCTAGTTCCTGAGTGAACGTTGACTCTCAACCAGTCTACTCTTTCTTTACCTCGCTCCCGTTTTCTGTCTGCTTTCAGCCAATAGGAAGCAGTCCTCAGATGAGCGGCATGGCGGCGCTGGCGGCGGCGGCTGCAGCGACTCAGAAGATCCCCCCGTCCACAGCGACGATGATGAATGTCCCCGCAGGAGCAACCATTGTAAAATCGATGGCTGTGAGTTCAGGATTCAGCAGGACAGTACACGGCTGTGATACCCCCGTTAGGATAGTATACACGGCTGTGATACCCCCGTTAGGACAGTACACACGGCTGAGATACCCCTGTTAGGAAAGCAAACGGCTGTGATACCCCCGTTAGGACAGCATACGGCTGTGATACCCCCGTTAGGAAAGCAAACGGCTGTGATACCCCCGTTAGGACAGCATACGGCTGTGATACCCCCGTTAGGACAGCATACGGCTGTGATACCCCTGTTAGGACAGTATACGGCTGTGATACCCCTGTTAGGACAGTATACGGCTGTGATACCCCTGTTAGGACAGTATACGGCTGTGATACCCCTGTTAGGACAGTATACGGCTGTGATACCCCCGTTAGGACAGCACACGGCTGTGATACCCCCGTTAGGACACGTTAGGCCAGTATACGGCTGTGATACCCCCGTTAGGACAGTACACACGGCTGAGATACCACCGTTAGGACAGCACACGGCTGTGATACCCCGTTAGGACAGCACACGGCTGTGATACCCCCGTTAGGACAGCACACGGCTGTGATACCCCCGTTAGGACAGTACACACGGCTGTGATACCCCCGTTAGGACAGCACACGGCTGTGATACCCCCGTTAGGACAGCACACGGCTGTGATACCCCCGTTAGGACAGTACACACGGCTGTGATACCCCCGTTAGGACAGTACACACGGCTGTGAAACCCCTGTTAGGACAGTACACACGGCTGTGATACCCCTGTTAGGACAGCACACGGCTGTGATACCCCCGTTGATACCCCCTGTGGATAAGAGGGAGGCTGTCTGCGTAAAATCAGACGTTTGATTTTCCTTTGCCTCTGGGGGGCGCCAAAGCTTTCTCTTTGCAGGGAAAACCCTGCCAGAGATAAATACTATTAGTGACGGCCAAATGAAGCTTCATGAACCAGTGTCCACTAGATGGCGCACTTTGTTTTAAGAGAAAGACCTAAGGCAGTATATTCTCAACCAACATGAACAGATAGCGCCATCTAGTGGGCTCAGAAAATAGACACTGGTTCACAAAGCTTCACTATATCTATCTATCTATCTATCTATCTATCTATCTATCTATCTATCTATCTATCTATCTATCTATCTATCTATCTATCTATCTATCTATCTATCACACACACACACACACACTCATAAATGGGACATCAACCCACTGCAGTAGTACTGATCGGTCGGTACTAACGTGTCTCTGTGTGTCTCAGGTGAGCAACCCGGCCACTCGGATGCTAAAGACCGCTGCCGCTCAGGTGGGCGGGGCCTCTGTGGTCTCCACTCCCGGGACCCCCGGCCGGCCAATCATCACCGTGCACAAGTCGGGCACGGTGACGGTGTCCCAGCAGGCTCAGGTGGTCACCACGATGGTGGGCGGAGTCACAAAGACCATCACGCTCGTTAACAGTCCGCTCAGCATGGGCGGAGGCGGGACTCTGGTGAGTGATGTCACCTGCTGACACTGTCAGTGGCCAATGTGAGCAGAGTGCAGATTTGAGTCGCGCATGCTCAGATTTAAACGGTTTACGACATAACTGTCATACTGAAATTTGTGAAATCTATGAAATGATAAACTTTTCTCATAACAAACAATAACAGAAAATAATGGAAATCATTTCAAAAATGTTATCTATGGTTGTTTGGATGCTAACGTTAGCTCAAAACACCATTCAACTGACAGCCTTTGTTGTGTTTGATGCTAACTTGTAGCCAACAGTGAACCAACTTCATTAAGTAGGTCCATTTTTACTGTGTTGACGTATTATATGCGCGACTCACAGCTTCACTCTCCTCACACTGGACAGTGACAGGCACTTTTAGTGACGTTAAGGATGTGAATACTTCCTCTATCGCTGCCTGCCGCTCACTCAAGGAGAACTTTATTGATTATATTTCAGATCGGTAACCTTGGTAACCTGGGGAAGATGATGACCGTGGTTCACACCAAACCAGTTCAGAGTGGAGCGCTCACTGTCCAGTCTGGGAGCAGCCCGGTGACCCAGATCCTCCAGGTACTGGTTACATTGGTTGTAGGTCTATCCGTTGCTCTGATTGGTTGTAGGTCTCACACACACACACAGCTCTGATTGGTTGTAGGTCACACACACACACAGCTCTGATTGGTTGTAGGTCTATCCAATTGAGTGCAGAGGCATTTTGGTTGAAACACGCCCCATAATCACAGAATCAGACTCATATTCTGACTAGAATCTGAATAGGACCACATCAGGCTACACTTAGACACCAATGCACGGGAAAATAGGTTGAAAAATGGCAGAATTACCCTTTAAACCCCCCCCCCCCTCTCTGTATCAGGCGAAGGGCGGCCTCCCAGCAGGAACCATCTTGAAGTTGGTGACCTCAGCAGACGGCAAACAGACCGCCGTTCTCAGCACCGCACAGGCCGGAGCCACGGCAGCCAAACCCACCATCCTGGGCGTCGCCCCGGCAACCTCCAAACCGGGGACCACCTACATCAAGACCATCCCGATGTCGGCGCTGCAGGGGGGGACAGGTAGGGCGCACACACACACGCACCTGAGTAGCTTTAATGTTGGGTGTGACGATGGACTGAGTGAAGCTCCGCCCCCTACAGGAGCCAACAGCCCGTTCACCATCCTGACGACCAAGATGATGACGCCAGGCACGGCCGGGAAGATCATCTCCACCGCAGCCGGCCAGCAGGGGCTCACACAGGTAACACGCAAACACACATACACACAGGTAACACACACCAACACACACACACACAGGTAACACACACACACACATACACACAGGTAACACACACCAACATACACACACACACATACGGACACACACACATATAGATACATGCACATACACACACCAACATACACACAGGTAACCCATACACACATACGGACACATACGGACACAGGTAACACACACACACACACACACACGGACACACACACATATAGATACAAGCACATACACACACCAACATACACACAGGTAACCCATACACACATACGGACACATACACACACAGGTAACAGACACACATACGGACACACACACATATAGATACAAGCACATACACACACCAACATACACACAGGTAACACACACACACACATACGGACACATACACACACAGGTAACACACATACGGACACACACACATATAGATACATACACACAGGTAACCCATACACACATACGGACACATACACACACAGGTAACACACACACATGTAACACACACACATACGGACACACACACATATAGATACAAGCACATACACACACCAACATACACACAGGTAACCCATACACACATACGGACACATACACACACAGGTAACACACACACATACGGACACACACACATATAGATACATGCACATACACACACCAACATACACACAGGTAACCCATACACACATACGGACACATACACACACAGGTAACACACACACACACATACGGACACACACACATATAGATACATGCACATACACACACCAACATACACACCGGTAACCCATACACACATACGGACACATACACACACAGGTAACACACACACACACACATACGGACACACACACACATATAGATACATGCACATACACACACCAACATACACACCGGTAACCCATACACACATACGGACACATACACACACAGGTAACACACACACACACACACACACATACGGACACACACACATATAGATACATGCACATACACACACCAACATACACACCGTAACCCATACACACATACGGACACACACATACACACACAGGTAACACACGCACACATACACACACACACAGGTAATACAGACAGACACACAGACAGACAGACAGGCTCGCACATACACATAATGCACGTACCCATAACAAACACGCACAAACACACATAACGGACATACACACTCATACAGAAACTGGTAACACAAAAACACAGACACAGGCAACACAGCGAGTGGATTTTTAAAAGTGTGTGTGTGTGTGTGTGTGTGTGTGTGTGTGTGTGTGTGTGTGTGTTTCAGGTGGTGCTGAAAGGAGCTCCGGGATGCCTGGTACGATCCTCCGGACGGTCCCCATGAGCGGAGTCCGACTGGTGTCATCGGGAGCTGTCGGCACCAAACCGGCCGTCACCACGCTGGTCGTCAAGGGAACCACAGGTAAACAGCGGCCAGACGTGGAGATGAACACACCTGCACTGAGCCAGCTTTAAGAAACGGACTGACAGGTGTGTTTGTGTCTCAGGTATGTCCAGTCTGGGGACAGGAACAGGAAGCGTCTCCACCATCGCCACGCTTGCCAACCAGGTTACCACAGCAACCGCAGCAGCCGGACCAAAACAGGTAACGAGACTAAAGGATCCATACTTAAGTAATACTGTAGTTTTTTCTCTGCACTGTACTGGGTCTGGGTATAATTTATTATTTCATCAGAGAACTTCTCCTGTAAATTCAACAATTTACTGTACTACGTACTATAGACCTTAGTGGTCCCTAATACTGTATCTGAAGTCTCTTTTATATAGACCTTAGTGGTCCCTAATACTGTATCTGAAGTCTCTTTTATATAGACCTTAGTGGTCCCTAATACTGTATCTGAAGTCTCTTTTATATAGACCTTAGTGGTCCCCTAATACTGTATCTGAAGTCTCTTTTATATAGACCTTAGTGGTCCCCTAATACTGTATCTGAAGTCTCTTTATATAGACCTTAGTGGTCCCCTAATACTGTATCTGAAGTCTCTTTTATATAGACCTTAGTGGTCCCCTAATACTGTATCTGAAGTCTCTTTATATAGACCTTAGTGGTCCCCTAATACTGTATCTGAAGTCTCTTTTATATAGACCTTAGTGGTCCCCTAATACTGTATCTGAAGTCTCTTTATATAGACCTTAGTGGTCCCCTAATACTGTATCTGAAGTCTCTTTTATATAGACCTTAGTGGTCCCCTAATACTGTATCTGAAGTCTCTTTTATATAGACCTTAGTGGTCCCCTAATACTGTATCTGAAGTCTCTTTATATAGACCTTAGTGGTCCCCTAATACTGTATCTGAAGTCTCTTTATATAGACCTTAGTGGTCCCCTAATACTGTATCTGAAGTCTCTTTTATATAGACCTTAGTGGTCCCCTAATACTGTATCTGAAGTCTCTTTTATATAGACCTTAGTGGTCCCCTAATACTGTATCTGAAGTCTCTTTTATATAGACCTTAGTGGTCCCTAATACTGTATCTGAAGTCTCTTTATATAGACCTTAGTGGTCCCCTAATACTGTATCTGAAGTCTCTTTTATATAGACCTTAGTGGTCCTTAATACTGTATCTGAAATCTCTTTATATAGACCTTAGTGGTCCCTAATACTGTATCTGAAGTCTCTTTATATAGACCTTCGTGGTCCCCTAATACTGTATCTGAAGTCTCTTTTATATAGACCTTAGTGGTCCCCTAATACTGTATCTGAAGTCTCCTTTATATAGACCTTAGTGGTCCCTAATACTGTATCTGAAGTCTCTTTTATATAGACCTTAGTGGTCCCTAATACTGGATCTGAAGTCTCTTTTATATAGACCTTAGTGGTCCCCTAATACTGGATCTGAAGTCTCTTTATATAGACCTTAGTGGTCCCTAATACTGTATCTGAAGTCTCTTTATATAGACCTTAGTGGTCCCCTAATACTGTATCTGAAGTCGATCGGTTCACACCTATCACCATTTCTACCCACTGGGGGGGCTATAGGCAGGCTAGGGGTGGGGGGGGGAACTCATATTAATGTTAAAAAACCTCATAAAGGGACATTTTCAAGCCATGAGACCTTTAAGAACTAACCCCCCAAAAAGTTAGTTTAAAGGACTTTTAACTAATCCATCCATTAAAAGATAGATTACCAGATTTAATGAACGGAGCTCAGATCACTCGGACAACAATCAGTGTTATTTGGAGAGCCGACTGTTTTAACCCGTCGCCGTAGTAACGCTGCAGGCTTGTCTGTGCAGGTGACTCTGATCACGACTCCGAGCGGTGCCGAGGCCCAGCCGCTCGTCCAGGATCTGCCCGTCACCTTCATGGCGTCTCCTACGTCAGAAGATCCTGGAAGTACTCCGAGTACTACGGCAGCAGCCGCGGCGGGGGAGGCCGGAGACACGGCAGCTGCTACAGGTACGGTAACGGCTTCCACAGGTACGGTAACGGCTGTTACAGGTACGGTAACGGCCCCACCAGCTCCAGATATTCAATATTAAAACCTTTTTGACCAACTTAATGTCAGAACAGAACGTCCCTGTTAGTGATGGCGTTGCATAATCTGTCCACCAGAGGACGCTCTACAACGTCCCTGTTAGTGATGGTGTAGCATAGTCTGTCCACCAGAGGACGCTCTACAACGTCCCTGTTAGTGATGGCGTTGCATAGTCTGTCCACCAGAGGACGCTCTACAACGTTCCCGTTAGTGATGGCGTTGCATAGTCTGTCCACCAGAGGACGCTCTACAACGTTCCCGTTAGTGATGGTGTTGCATAGTCTGTCCACCAGAGGACGCTCTACAACGTCCCCGTTAGTGATGGCGTTGCATAGTCTGTCCACCAGAGGACGCTCTACAACGTCCCTGTTAGTGATGGCGTTGCATAGTCTGTCCACCAGAGGACGCTCTACAACGTCCCGTTAGTGATGGCGTTGCATAGTCTGTCCACCAGAGGACGCTCTACAACGTCCCTGTTAGTGATGGCGTTGCATAGTCTGTCCACCAGAGGACGCTCTACAACGTCCCTGTTAGTGATGGCGTTGCATAGTCTGTCCACCAGAGGACGCTCTACAACGTCCCTGTTAGTGATGGCGTTGCATAGTCTGTCCACCAGAGGACGCTCTACAACGTCCCGTTAGTGATGGCGTTGCATAGTCTGTCCACCAGAGGACGCTCTACAACGTCCCTGTTAGTGATGGTGTAGCATAGTCTGTCCACCAGAGGACGCTCTACAACGTCCCTGTTAGTGATGGCGTTGCATAGTCTGTCCACCAGAGGACGCTCTACAACGTCCCGTTAGTGATGGCGTTGCATAGTCTGTCCACCAGAGGACGCTCTACAACGTCCCGTTAGTGATGGCGTTGCATAGTCTGTCCACCAGAGGACGCTCTACAACGTCCCTGTTAGTGATGGTGTAGCATAGTCTGTCCACCAGAGGACGCTCTACAACGTCCCTGTTAGTGATGGCGTTGCATAGTCTGTCCACCAGAGGACGCTCCACAACGTCCCTGTTGGTGATGGCGTTGCATAGTCTGTCCACCAGAGGACGCTCTACAACGTCCCCGTTAGTGATGGCGTTGCATAGTCTGTCCACCAGAGGACGCTCTACAACGTCCCCGTTAGTGATGGCGTTGCATAGTCTGTCCACCAGAGGACGCTCTACAACGTCCCTGTTAGTGATGGCGTTGCATAGTCTGTCCACCAGAGGACGCTCTACAACGTCCCTGTTAGTGACACTGATTATTTTTTTGTTAATGTGTTTTTGATTTTTGGGATTTTAAGTTTCATATCTTAAGTTTGTATTTTTCTACATTTTATTTATCAGAACTTTAATATATTTTGATGTTCTGTTTTGACAGTAAAACAAATTTTATCATTATTTTAGTGAGAACTCATAAATAACTACAAATTAAGCTTTATACTTTGAGTACATTGCCACACCTGTACTTTGTTACTTTTACTTGAGTAAAGAAGTTAAATCAGTACTTCTACTTTTACCAGAGTATTTTTAACACAAGTATCTGTACTTCTACTTGAGTATGGGAAGTGAGTACTTTTACCATCTCTACTGATCACCAAGCCTGTTGAAATGATGATGTCACTCTGATGATGCTGCAGTGACGCAGGTCTGCTCCAACCCGCCGTGTGAGACGCACGAGACGGGCACCACCAACACCTCCACCGTCGCCACAGCAACCATGGGCGGCAACGGCAGAGTGTGCTCCAACCCGCCGTGTGAGACGCACGAGACGGGCACCACCAACACCTCCACCGTCGCCACAGCAACCATGGGCGGCAACGGCAGAGTGTGCTCCAACCCGCCGTGCGAGACGCACGAGACGGGCACCACCAACACCTCCACCGTCGCCACAGCAACCATGGGCGGCAACGGCAGAGTGTGCTCCAACCCGCCGTGCGAGACGCACGAGACGGGCACCACCAACACCTCCACCGTCGCCACAGCAACCATGGGCGGCAACGGCAGAGTGTGCTCCAACCCGCCGTGCGAGACGCACGAGACGGGCACCACCAACACCTCCACGGTGGCGTCCTCCAGCATGGGCCAACAGCTGCAGGTGAGTACTTGCAAAACGCAGTGCGCTAACTACTCGTCTTTCTTGAGTGCTCTGTTTTTATGATCGTTAGGATCTGAAATTGCGTTTCATTAATTAATAAATTCATTAGTTAATTGCACAGCCCTGTAAAAGTGCAGTGACACAGGACCATGGCGTGTTGTTGAGTGTTGTTTGTTTTTAAGGCTTTAAATGGGGGTGTAAGTGGGAGTTGAGTTAGGAACTGGAGAGTTGCCGGTTCAAGTCCCGTGTGGACCACAGTACGGAGTGTGGACTGGAAGCTGGAGCAGATGCCAGTTCACCTCCTGGGCACTGCCAGGTGCCCTTGAGCAAGGCACCGTTTGTCTGAATTTTTTACTTTGCGGGAGCACAACTGGTCATAGAGTTCTTCAAATCACCGAGTTTTAGAAGTCCCAAGGTCCGGGTATAAACGGTGGGGGATCAGGATCAGGCTTTTGCAGTTGCTGCCCTGAGGTTTAGTCTGGCTTTGAATACGTAGCGGTGGTGGGACAGTTTCATTATTTTATTCTTCTGGTTCTTTGCAACCTTTTCTGATTTCCCTGTTCTATGTTCACTCTTTCTCCTGTATGGTGTGTTTCTCACTGTTGGTTCCTGATGGGAAGCACGTTGGATACGTGCTGGTTGCTGGAAAGTGCGATTATAAATGAATTTTGATTGATTTGTTGTCGTCTCTCCAACCAGCCTGCAGCTCAGCACCCCGCCGCCCTGAATGGGGCGACCGTCTGCTCCAACCCGCCATGCGAGACCCACGAGACGGGAACCACCAACACCGCCACCACAGCCACGGGTAAGCTGCCCCCACACAATATATAATACTTTGTTGTTACCAGCCAAATGCAGCGTTTCGTTGAGGCTTTTTCTTTAGCGGTGTGGGGGGAAGGTCTGTCTGAACACCCCCAGTGAGTGAAGCAACTCTAACAGCCGCACAACATTGGGCTGGTGGATGGGTTTGGATCCTGCACCCGACGCTCCGTGTTCCCACGGTCATGGAAAACCTGGAAAAGTCACGAAGGTGGTAAAATCCTTGAGTACAACCCTAGAACATTTTCGAAAAGTTAAGAAAGTCACAAAGAAGTTGAAATCCTGGCCGCCCGGTTAGCTCAGCTGGTAGAGTGGGCGCCCTTATATAGAGGTTTACTCCTCAGGGCAGCGGCCCGGTCTCGACTCCGACCGGCATGTCATTCCCCCCCTCGAATGTCTTCAACTGTCCTGTCAAAATAAAGGCTGAAAATGCCCAAAAAATTGAAAAACTAAAAAAAAAAGTAAAATCTTGGAACATTTTGGACCAACTAAATTATGTTTATTAATAATAATAATAATAATTATAATAATAATTATAATAATAATCTATACTTTATTAATCCCACAAGGGGAAATTACAATGTACACTCTGTTGTTATTACACACATTACACACAGGCCTGAACTACACACACATGCTCAGGTCCTATACATGCTAATGGAGAGATGTTGGGGTAGAAGGGGGGTGCCCATGCAGTTGGGGGTTCGGTGCCTTGCTCAAGAGCACCTTGGCAGTGCCCAGGCTCCCTGCTGACTGAGCAACTGCCCCCCAATAGTTTTGATCTGATATGTTTGCAAAACGCTTGGTAAGTGCACATTTAAAGGTGCCTATCTATCCTATTTTAAACATATTGCAATATTCTGCAAATATATTGAAATTTATAACCTTTTTTCCAGCTTCTGATTTTTCCCCAATTTCAAATGACGTCCCCAAAAGGAAACTCATCAACATCTGTTTCATCTAAAAAGAAACATTTCTCTGTTTGTTCATCTTCAATGTTATTGCTTCAGAATGGGACATCTATCTATCTATCTATCTATCTATCTATCTATATATATAGCCATACTTGGCGCCTGTGTATTGATACGGTATTGCCACTGAAAATATCGCGATAGCAGAAGGGGGTTCCTACGGCACCTTTAATATGGGGAAGTCTTTCAATGAAAATGTGGGAATCCTGATAATAAATATTATAGAAGTGATTAGCCGAAGACGCGGAAATAGAAACGGAGCCGGCTGAATATTCATATTTGAATGTTCTCCTTAATATTTAGCATCGTGGTGGTGTGTGCATTCAGCAGGAAGTGACGTCACTTCCTGTTCTCTGTCTCTGCAGCTCAGCAGAGTGGAGACGGTCCGCAGGGAGACTTGTCTGACTCCGCCTCCTCCTCATCTGACTCCGCCTCCTCCTCCTCTGACCCCGCCTCCTCCACCACAGCCAGCCAGAGCAGAGCTGTCACCACGGTTACACAGTCCACGCCCACCCCTGGGCCCTCCATACCTGTAGGTGACACACACATGCACAGACAGACAGACGCTCACACACACACACACACACACACACACACACACACACAGACAGACGCATGCACATGCAGGCAGACACACACACACACACACACACTCATCATCATCATCATCGCTGATGTCCCATGATCCCCTCTGTCTTTCTGTCCGTGTTCAGGCCATCTCCTCATTGGTCGGAGATGACAAGGCGGAGTCCTCAGAGGCAGAGGCTGTTGCCACGGCGGCGGCAGAGGAGGGGGAGGAGCCTATGCAGACGGCAGTGTTACAGGTTCATATGGAGGACAGCGAGGCAGCGGCACAGGTACACGCACGCACACACACACACAGGGAGGGAGAGAGTGGGGGAGGGAGAGGAGAGAGAGAGAGAGAGAAATTGAGGAAGAGAAGAGAGAGGATATCGGGAAATGCTTAATATGATATGATGGTATCGGCCCGCTGATATATCGGTCGATGGTATCGGCCCGCTGATATATCGGTCGATGGTATCGGCCCGCTGATATATCGGTCGATGGTATCGGCCCGCTGATATATCGGTCGATGGTATCGGCCCGCTGATATATCGGTCGGTGGTATCGGCCCGCTGATATATCGGTCGATGGTATCGGCCCGCTGATATATCGGTCGATGGTATCGGCCCGCTGATATATCGGTCGGTGGTATCGGCCCGCTGATATATCGGTCGGTGGTATCGGCCCGCTGATATATCGGTCGGTGGTATCGGCCCGCTGATATATCGGTCGGTGGTATCGGCCCGCTGATATATCGGTCGGTGGTATCGGCCCGCTGATATATCGGTCGATGGTATCGGCCCGCTGATATATCGGTCGATGGTATCGGCCCGCTGATATATCGGTCGATGGTATCGGCCGCTGATATATCGGTCGGTGGTATCGCCCGCTGATATATCGGTCGGTGGTATCGCCCGCTGATATATCGGTCGGTGGTATCGGCCCGCTGATATATCGGTCGATGGTATCGGCCCGCTGATATATCGGTCGATGGTATCGGCCCGCTGATATATCGGTCGATGGTATCGGCCCTAGAAATGACCACATTGACCCAAAAGTAATATAATATAATAATAACAGGAACAAATCGTGTTTCAATAAATAAAATATTTTGACTATGAAATGAATTGCCTGTAGTTAGTTAGTAAGTAAGTTAGTTAGTCATTTAGTTAGTTAGCTAGTTTGTGGGGGGTGCATGTTGTGAGCCGTCATGGATCAGAGATGTAGTCCATGAAACTGAGTGGGGACCCTGTCTCTCAGATGGACGGTCTTCCTCAGGAGCTGATGTCATCAGAAGGGGACGGAAGTGAGGCGGTCTCCGGGGCGACGACTACGACGACCCTAATGGTGACGGGACTGACCGCGGATCAGCTGGCTGTTACCGCGACAACGGAGGACGCCGTTCAGCAGGCAACGATACAGGCAGTCCTGCAGGCAGCGGGACACATCGGTGAGACACGGAGAGAGATATACTTATACTGTGTGTGTGTGTGTGTGTGTCCCTCATGTTGTCTACATGTTGTCCTCATGTGGTCCTCATGTTGTCCTCATGTTGTCCTCATGTTGCCCTCATGTTGCCCTCATGTTGCCCTCATGTTGTCCTCATGTTGTCTTCATGTTGTCTACATGTTGCCCTCATGTTGTCCTCATGTTGCCCTCATGTTGCCCTCATGTTGTCCTCATGTGGTCTTCATGTGGTCCTCATGTGGTCTTCATGTTGCCCTCATGTGGTCCTCATGTTGTCCTCATGTTGCCTTCATGTTGTCCACATGTTGCCCTCATGTTGCCCTCATGTTGTCTTCATGTTGTCCACATGTTGCCCTCATGTTGCCCTCATGTTGTCTTCATGTTGTCCTCATGTTGTCCTCATGTTGTCCTCATGTTGCCCTCATGTTGCCCTCATGTTGCCCTCATGTTGCCCTCATGTTGCCCTCATGTTGTCCCCATGTTACCGTCATGTTGCCCTCATGTTGTCCTCATGATGATAAGTTTAGAGGTGTTCTGATTTTAGGGACTTGAAGCATTTGAAGAAACTACAAGAAATTACATCACAATAAGCAAAAGGACCAATGAATGCACTGGTGGACCTATTGCAGGAAGTCTAAGTGTGTGTGTGTGTGTGTGTGTGTGTGTGTGTGTGTGTGTGTGTAGGCGGCGGGGGGGCGGTGGACCAGTCGATCCCCATCGTTCTGACCCAAGCGGAGCTGGCCGCTCTGGTCCAGCAGCAGCTGCAGGACGTCCACAACCAGCCAGACGCAGCCGAGGCAGAACCGCAGCCCAGCGGCGTGCCCACAGGTAGACCAGCACCCAGAGACCAGCACCCAGACACCCGCTGGTCCTGGGTCAGTTACTGAACCGGGTCACAGGTCCCGGGCACACTAAATACTGTCCGCGGGACTGAAAACATATATTTTGGTTAAAAGATTGCCAAAGAACCCAAGTCAGTGTGCCACTTGCACAAAAAAGATGCTGAAAAAAATATATTGTTAGTCAGATTCTCAAATTTCCGACCGTCTGTAAATGCATCTCGGAAGAAGCAAAAAAAAAAAAAAAAATGGATAAAAAATCTCACATTTTATAAATAAAATACTTTCCATATTAGATTTCACTCATTGTGATGGTGTGTGTGTGTGTGTGTGTGTGATAAGAGGCTCCTGTGCCCGGGGTCTTTTGTCCTGTGGTTTTCAATAAAGTTTTTGACCCCTCCTTTGTATTTCCCAGAAGGCCTTGCTCCAGCAGACAGCCTGAACGACCCGGCAGCAGAGAGTAACGGCCATGAGCTTGCGTCGGCGGCGGTGACGAGCGCTGTCGCACGACTGGCCAGTACGTTTGGCCCCGCCCCCCCTCTTGCGGCCGGGGGCGTGGCCAAGATTCAACCTGCCGCCGCCGAGTCGACCAATGGCGCCGCAGCAGCTGCAGGGGTGAGACACGCAACAGAAGAGGGCAGAATGACACGCTAACATCCCAACAACATGCTAATAACATGCCAAGATGCTAACAACATGCCAACATGCTAACAGCATCCCAACAACATGCTAATAACATGCCAAGATGCTAACAACATGCCAACATGCTAACAGCATCCCAACAACATGCCGCCTACATGCCAACAACATGCTAACAACATTCCAACATGCTAACAGCATCCCAACAACATGCCAACAACATGCTAATAACATGCCTACATGCCAACAACATGCTAACAACATTCCAACATGCTAACAGCATCCCAACAACATGCCAACAACATACCAACAACATGCCAACAGCATGCTAATAACATGCCAACATGCTAACAACATTACAACATCCCAACAACATGTCAACAACATCCCTAATAACATGCCAACATGCTAACAACATTCCAACATGCTAACAGCATCCCAACAACATGCTAACAGCATCCCAACAACATGCCAACAACATGCTAATAACATGCCAACATGCTAACAACATTCCAACATGCTAACAGCATGCTAATAACATGCCAACATGCTAACAACTTTCCAACATGCTAACATTGCAACAACATGCTAACTGTGTGTGTGTGTGTGTGTGTGTGTGTGTGTAAAAGAGGGTCCAGGTGACATCATCGGTGAAAGACAGTCAGTGGCACGATGTCGGTATCGTCAAGGTTACCAACATGGTGGTCACACACTACTACGTCCCCTACGACGACAACACGGCCGACGTAAGAACTTCACATCTTCTATTTTCATTCCATCAGAACGTTGCTTGTCAGTTTGTAATAAACTGAGTTCTGGTTCTGGTTCTGGTTCTGGTTCTGGGTCCGTCTCAGCCCTCCTGAAGAACTCCAGCCTATTAGTCAGAGCTTAGTAGGAAAGATATTCACAGATTCACACTTCCAGGATCAATTACTCTATGAAATGATATTAAATCAAAAATGACTTTGATCTTTCCTAACGTAGTAAGATTAACGAGCTAGAAACTAAATGAAAATTAAAAAAATAAAAACGGACGGTTGGCCTTGTTATGAGTGATGGTGTTGCATAGTCTGTCCACCAGAGGACGCTCTACAACGTCCCTGTTAGTGATGGCGTTGCATAGTCTGTCCACCAGAGGACGCTCTACAACGTCCCTGTTAGTGATGGTGTTGCATAGTCTGTCCACCAGAGGACGCTCTACAACGTCCCTGTTAGTGATGGTGTTGCATAGTCTGTCCACCAGAGGACGCTCTACAACGTCCCTGTTAGTGATGGTGTTGCATAGTCTGTCCACCAGAGGACGCTCTACAACGTCCCTGTTAGTGATGGCGTTGCATAGTCTGTCCACCAGAGGACGCTCTACAACGTCCCTGTTAGTGATGGTGTTGCATAGTCTGTCCACCAGAGGACGCTCTACAACGTCCCTGTTAGTGATGGTGTTGCATAGTCTGTCCACCAGAGGACGCTCTACAACGTCCCTGTTAGTGATGGTGTTGCATAGTCTGTCCACCAGAGGACGCTCTACAACGTCCCTGTTAGTGATGGCGTTGCATAGTCTGTCCACCAGAGGACGCTCTACAACGTCCCTGTTAGTGATGGTGTTGCATAGTCTGTCCACCAGAGGACGCTCTACAACGTCCCGTTAGTGATGGCGTTGCATAGTCTGTCCCCCAGAGGACGCTCTACAACGTCCCTGTTAGTGATGGTGTTGCATAGTCTGTCCACCAGAGGACGCTCTACAACGTCCCTGTTAGTGATGGTGTTGCATAGTCTGTCCACCAGAGGACGCTCTACAACGTCCCTGTTAGTGATGGCGTTGCATAGTCTGTCCACCAGAGGACGCTCTACAACGTCCCTGTTAGTGATGGCGTTGCATAGTCTGTCCACCAGAGGACGCTCTACAACGTCCCTGTTAGTGATGGCGTTGCATAGTCTGTCCACCAGAGGACGCTCTACAACGTCCCTGTTAGTGATGGTGTTGCATAGTCTGTCCACCAGAGGACGCTCTACAACGTCCCTGTTAGTGATGGCGTTGCATAGTCTGTCCCCCAGAGGACGCTCTACAACGTCCCTGTTAGTGATGGTGTTGCATAGTCTGTCCACCAGAGGACGCTCTACAACGTCCCTGTTAGTGATGGTGTTGCATAGTCTGTCCACCAGAGGACGCTCTACAACGTCCCTGTTAGTGATGGCGTTGCATAGTCTGTCCACCAGAGGACGCTCTACAACGTCCCTGTTAGTGATGGCGTTGCATAGTCTGTCCACCAGAGGACGCTCTACAACGTCCCTGTTAGTGATGGCGTTGCATAGTCTGTCCACCAGAGGACGCTCTACAACGTCCCTGTTAGTGATGGCGTTGCATAGTCTGTCCACCAGAGGACGCTCTACAACGTCCCTGTTAGTGATGGTGTTGCATAGTCTGTCCACCAGAGGACGCTCTACAACGTCCCTGTTAGTGAATATTTTGATGTTCTGTTGTGATAATAAAACAAATTATTATCATATTATTAAGTAACTGTTACATCTGTTCATGTTTTGTAAAGTGTTTCTGGATTTATTTTAAAAATATATTATCGGCCGATATATCGGAATATTGGATTTTTAAATGTTCCTATTGGTATCGGTCGGTCTCTATCGGGTCTGCCCATTATTGATGATGTAATTGATGTGTGTACCTGCAGGATGACTCGGGTGCGATGCCGGACTACACCCAGATGAGGAAGGTGGAGCTGCAGCCGGGGACGGCCTATAAGTTTCGTGTCGCGGGGATCAACATCTGCGGCCGCGGCGCCTTCTCGGAGGTGTCGGCGTTTAAAACGTGTCTTCCTGGTTTCCCCGGCGCGCCGTGCGCCATCAAGATCAGCAAGGTAGTTCCCGGCCCACTGGGCCACGCCGGGCGTTCAGCCATGTTAACCCTCGTGTTGTCTTCCCGTCAAAATTGAACATCAACACTTTTGTTGATGGTTTTTATCGATGTTTTTAACTTTTTCTTACGTTTTTGTCCCTTTTTTCAACACTTTTGATTCTTTTTTTTCGATGTTTGTCATTTTTTTTACGTTTAACACTACGTAACACTAACTTATTAACTTTAGTTTTAGTTATTTTTGGAATTTATGGTCAATAAACCTAATTTATATGAAATTATACCTAATGTTTGAGTTAGAAAAGCAGAAATTAGGAATTATTGAGACTAAAATTAAAGGAATGGATGTTGATGATAATCACAGACTGGAATATGTCAACTTTTACTCTCAATACTATTTCAAAAACACTTCAATTTGGTTTCAAATGCTATAAAATTGAATAAGACGCCCCAAAATTAATGAAAGTAGAGATTTGTACTTGGCAAAGAGAGTTGTGTGGAATCAATCATGTTATTTTGGGGAATTAAAAAGAACATTGATATAGGACAACATGAGGACAACATGAGGACAACATGAGGACAACATGAGGACAACATGAAGACAACATGGGGACAACATGAGGACAACATGGGGACAACATGGGGACAACATGAGGACAACATGAGGGATATTTTTCAACCAGTAGGGAGCAAAGATGCTCAGTTCAAAGGGAACTGTGTAGAGGAAAGAACCGAACAACACAGGCTGGTCTGGTGTTACAGCAAAATCTGTGACCCGTTGGAATGTGGTTCTGTAGAACCGTTCTGACTATTGACCAGAAATTCCACAAAAACTGGAAAACTAGTTAATAAGTTAGTGTTACGTAGTGTTGAAAATGTCAAAAAATGGGACAAACATTGAAAAAAGGGACTAAAACATAAGAAAAAATTAAAAACATCGATTATAAAGCGTCAACAAAAGTGTTGATGTTCAATTTTGACGGGAAGACGACACGAGGGTTAACCGACGTTCCCTGAGCAGGGAGACCCGGTGATGTAGACCGTGGAGCTCTCCAGTCTCTTTATTCTCTGTGGTTGTGGTTCTGCAGAACCTGGACGGGGCCCAGCTCACCTGGGAGCCTCCGGCCGTCACGTCGGGCCAGATCACGGAGTACTCGGTGTACCTGGCCATCCAGTCCAGCCAGGCTGCCGCCTCTGGTTCCGGCCCGGCCCAGCTGGCCTTCATGAGGGTGTACTGCGGCCCCAGCCCGTCCTGCCTGGTCCAGGCCTCCAGCCTCGCCAACGCCCACATCGACTACACCACCAAGCCCGCCATCATCTTCCGCATCGCTGCCCGCAACCAGAAAGGCTACGGGCCGGCCACGCAGGTCCGGTGGCTCCAAGGTGAGAACCACCAGAACCACACGCCTCTGACTCAGACTAGGGTTGGATATCGGCTGGATTGTTATGGTTCCGATTGGGGGATAATAATAACATATTATTGCGATTTGGAACATATTGCAATATTCAGCGATATATTGCAAATTATAACCTTTTTTCCCAATTTCAGATGGATGTATGGAGGATGGATGGAGGGATGGATGGATGAAGGATGGATGTATGATGGAGGGAGGATGTATGGATTGATGATGGAGGGAGGGAGGATGGATGAATGATGGGTGGATGGATGGATGGATGAAGGATGGATGAAGGATGGATGTATGATGGAGGGAGGATGGATGGATTGATGATGGAGGGAGGGAGGATGGATGAATGATGGGTGGATGGAGGGAGGGAGGATGCTTTATTCATCCTGAAGGAAATTTTAGGCATCCAGTAGCAAGACAACCATAACACAACAAACACATATACACACATATGCACACACATATACACATATATATACACATATACACACATATACACACACATATACACATATATATACACATATACACATATACACACATATAGACACATATGTCTCACATATAAACACATATATGCACATATACACACATATACACGCATATATACACATATACACGCACATATACACACATATCACACATATATCTCACATAATGATGTCATCCCATTATGGATGAATGATATTAATGATGATGTCATCTCTCCTGTAGAAAGCAGTAAAGACGCCAAAGCAGCAGTGAAGAGACCCGGAGCTTCTCCTGATGTGTAAGAGCCCGAACCCTTAATATCATCTCTCTCTTTATCTCTATCTATCTCTATCTTAATCTCTATCCATCTATCTCTCTCTATATGTCTCTATCTATCTCTCTCTCTATATATCTATCTATCTCGCTATCCATCTATAATATCTCTCTCTTTATCTATAAAATCTATCTAATTTACAGATAGAGCAGATTTGTATGTGTATGTATATATATATATATATTTATATCTATCTATATATCTATATATATTATAAGAAGGAGCTTATTGTTTAATTGTATTTGTCTGTATGTTCAATAATATAAAACAAAAAGTTGATCTAAAAAAAAAAAAGAGCACAAAACGGCGAAACCAACCGCTGGATGTGAAACTGTATTTTACGATAACCTTGAATGCACCACAACTACGTTACTCTGAAGGTGCAGCGGGTGTAGATCTCATTCGGCCTTTTTTTGGTTTCCTGTCTTTAGTAAACCTGCCGGGCCAAAGAAGTTCAAAACCGACCAATAGGAGGAGCCGACCTTCTGCCAAGGACTGTGATTGGTTACCGCCTCGCGGCTGGTTGCCGCGACTACGAGGAGGAAGAGGAGAAGGAGGCGGCTCTGACAAAATTAAAGACTTGTAGGATATTTGTACATTTTCAGCCAATCAGAACTCTCTTTTTCTTACTCTGAAGTTTTTTGGACGTCATGGAGACGGCGAGGGGCGGAGCCAACGGCTTTTCTTCTTCTAGTGGAATTAATAAGGTTTGAGTTAAATGTAGAAGTAGCCCTCTGACGTAATGATAAAGGTCAAAGGTCACGGTGCTGTCGGGGGGGGGGCGGGGGGGCAAATCAGCTCTGCTGTAAATTATTTTCTTTTTCTTTAGCATCAAAATATTTAGTTTTTTCTTCTTTTTTGCAAATGTCTGTTAGAAAAAAAAAAAATTCTCCTTTTCTGTGATTTCGTATTTTCTGTTGCTTGTTGGTCGCAGTGACGGAGCTCACCCATTGGTCAGTTTCTCTGAGCAGGAAGTTAATAACGTTTTCAGGTTTTTGAAAAATCAAACCTGTTTGTGAATATTCTCCGGAACAATAAAGATTTTTAGAGCATTTTTTTTTTTTTTACCGGCTGTGTGGAGTCACTTCCTGTCATCAGATAATCAATAAAACTTTTCTATTTTCTAAATAAAATTATTAAAAAATAAATAATAAAGTTACTAATAAAGTTATTCTCTGTCAAAGTGGCGCCAAAATGAATGGGAGTCAATGGGATGCTAACGGTGGGTGATGGCTTGTTAGCATTAAAATGGCGTCATGGGAGCTACGCTTTGTGGAGGCTGGCTCCATGTGGGGGGGGGGGCTTGTCCAACTTTGCTCACTTGAAAGCCAAGATGTCTCTCTCTCTCTCGCGGGGGGGGGGGTGATTATCTGGGCGGGCAAAGCAGAGAAAGGGGAGGTCACCTTTCCCCTTATGACCTCATAAGGGGAAGATTCAAGATCGGCCCATCTTAGCTTTAATTTTCTCAAAAGCAGAGCAGGATACCCAGGGCTCGGTTTACACCTATAACCATTTCTAGCCACTGGGGGCTATAGGCAGGGGGCATTTTCATACCGTGGGACTATATTTACTGCAGCTGTTGGTCTGGATTGTCTGAGAGGAAAAGCTCTTAAACTGGTTGAGATTCTATAAAAAGCAATGTGAAAATTATATTATATTCAATTATATCAATTTATTACAATTTTATATCAAAATATCAATCATATATTTGAATATAAGTTCAATTTAACTATACTAGATAGGCTAATATACCTGAAGAATGTGTGTGTGTATATATATATATATATATATATATATATATGTATATATATATAAATACAGTGACCACAGAGTTGAGAGCAGCAGCTTTAAATCTAATCTGAATTCAATCCAAAACATATTGTTCATCCTGAAAAATGTAATTTCATGTGTGTGTATAATCCTGATACTGGTCCCAGCAGCGGGATTATTATACAACTCGCACGTAAAAGCCACAGAATACCGTTTTGGGAGCTGGTGTGCGGCATGAACGTGCGCGTGCCCGCAGCGTTGGGAGCGCGCCTCGCGGTGCTGATGGAGCGGAGCGCCATTCAGCCAAAACACAGACACTGCTGCTGTATCGATGAGGAAGAGGAGGAGGAGGAGGGGGATGAAGAGCGCGGGATCTTACATCTGATCACAGCATCGATCCGCGATGATCGATCGGCGCCTGAAACCGCGCTGATCGGCTCGTTCGATCCCGCTGCATGCACGAGGCGACAATCAGCGTCATCAATCAAGCCATCGATCACACACACCTGATGTGAGGACACGGCGCGCGAGCCGCAGCGGGAGACAATCAGCTGCCCGGAGGATACTACGGGACTGTTGAGGTTCATGTGACCCACGAGCTGCACATCGATCCCCGCCGGAAATGAGGGCTGGTGGGGTGGGGGAGCCCGCAGGTGATCCAGGTAGGAGATCTTTCACCCGCCGACACCTTTCACAAGTGCACGCACTGGTCCCTCTCACGTGGAGGGAACCGCAGAACCGCACACCAGACTCCATTTAAAAGTTGGTCATTTTAAGGTTGCGTTGCTGGTAGCAACCGTGCACAGCGGGGCAGAACAAAGCTGCATCGTGGCCCTGAACTCTCACGAGCTGCGTTTCAATTCGGCACCCAGTTTATAAGCAGAGGATTAATTTATCTGGATAATATATCGTTTATTTGAACTGGTTTGTTGTTTTTCTGACGGTATACGGCGCTGCATGGGCGGCAGGAAGCCGCTCAGATCTGGCGGCAGTTTGGTGGATTTTCACTTCTGTTATTTTAACAGTTCAAGAAAACTTTATTTCTCACATAACGGATTCAAATGTTGACGATGAAGAAACAAATTAGTTTCTGTTTGACAGCTTGTTGATTATGGGCTGGCCCCACCCAGCTGTGTGTGTGTGTGTGTGTGTGTGTGTGTGTGTGTGTGTGTGTGTGTGTGTGTGTGTGTGTGTGTGTGTGTGTGTGTGTGTGTGTGTGTGTGTGTGTGTGTGTGTGTGTGTGTGAGACGCCAGTTGACTGGGTCATTAGTGATATTAATGAGACTAATTAATTTACGTTTGTGGTAAATAATTGAATGTTATTATCTCTCAGATTAATGAAACTTTATTTTCATTGTCAATTAATCCGTTGATTCCATCTTTGATTAATTAATTAGTTAATTTTTTTAAAGTACAGTATTATCAGCAACACGTCCTACAGGCATATCCACCCAACTCAGTGCGTGTGTGTGGGGGGGGAGCGGGTTTGTGTCCTGCAGGTCCTTAACCGTCACGTAATCGTAACCCCCCACGACCTTTCCCTTAACCTAACGCCACTAGTCCCGACCAAGCGTGTTATATGACTCTAAAGGAGACAACTTAGCGTGTTATATGACTCTAAAGGAGACAACTTAGCGTGTTACATGACTCTAAAGGAGACAACTTAGCGTGTTACATGACTCTAAAGGAGACAACTTAGCGTGTTACATGACTCTAAAGGAGACAACTTAGCGTGTTACATGACTCTAAAGGAGACAACTTAGCGTGTTATATGACTCTAAAGGAGACAACTTAGCGTGTTACATGACTCTAAAGGAGACAACTTAGCGTGTTACATGACTCTAAAGGAGACAACTTAGCGTGTTACATGACTCTAAAGGAGACAACTTAGCGTGTTACATGACTCTAAAGGAGACAACTTAGCGTGTTATATGACTCTAAAGGAGACAACAAGCGTGTTATGACTCTAAAGGAGACAACTTAGCGTGTTACATGACTCTAAAGGAGACAACTTAGCGTGTTACATGACTCTAAAGGAGACAACTTAGCGTGTTACATGACTCTAAAGGAGACAACTTAGCGTGTTACATGACTCTAAAGGAGACAACTTAGCGTGTTACATGACTCTAAAGGAGACAACTTAGCGTGTTACATGACTCTAAAGGAGACAACTTAGCGTGTTATATGACTCTAAAGGAGACAACTTAGCGTGTTATATGACACTAAAGGAGACAACTTAGCGTGTTTTACATTACTCTAAAGGAGACAACTTAGCGTGTTATATGACTCTAAAGGAGACAACTTAGCGTGTTACATGACTCTAAAGGAGACAACTTAGCGTGTTATATGACTCTAAAGGAGACAACAAGCGTGTTATGACTCTAAAGGAGACAACTTAGCGTGTTACATGACTCTAAAGGAGACAACTTAGCGTGTTACATGACTCTAAAGGAGACAACTTAGCGTGTGTTATATGACTCTAAAGGAGACAACTTAGCGTGTTACATTACTCTAAAGGAGACAACTTAGCGTGTTACATTACTCTAAAGGAGACAACTTAGCGTGTTACATGACTCTAAAGGAGACAACTTAGCGTGTTATATGACTCTAAAAGGAGACAACTTAGTGTGTTATATGACTCTAAAGGAGACAACTTAGTGTGTTATATGACTCTAAAGGAGACAACTTAGCGTGTGTTATATGACTCTAAATGAGACAACTTAGCGTGTTATATGACTCTAAATGAGACAACTTAGCGTGTTACATGACTCTAAATGAGACAACTTAGCGTGTTATATGACTCTAAATGAGACAACTTAGCGTGTTACATGACTCTAAAGGAGACAACTTAGCGTGTTACATGACGCTAACGGAGACAACTTAGCGTGTTACATGACGCTAACGGAGACAACTTAGCGTGTTACATGACGCTAACGGAGACAACTTAGCGTGTTACATGACGCTAACGGAGACAACTTAGCGTGTGTTACATGACGCTAACGGAGACAACTTAGCGTGTGTTACATGACGCTAACGGAGACAACTTAGCGTGTGTTACATGACGCTAACGGAGACAACTTAGCGTGTGTTACATGACGCTAACGGAGACAACTTAGCGTGTTATCTGACGCTAACGGAGACAACTTAGCGTGTGTTACATGACGCTAACGGAGACAACTTAGCGTGTGTTACATGACGTTAACGGAGACAACTTAGCGTGTGTTACATGACGCTAACGGAGACAACTTAGCGTGTGTTACATGACGCTAACGGAGACAACTTAGCGTGTGTTACATGACGCTAACGGAGACAACTTAGTGTGTGTTGTCTGACGCTAACGGAGACAACTTAGCGTGTGTTACATGACGCTAACGGAGACAACTTAGCGTGTGTTACATGACTCTAAAGGAGACAACTTAACGTGTGTTACATGACGCTAACGGAGACAACTTAGCGTGTGTTACATGACGCTAACGGAGACAACTTAGCGTGTGTTACATGACGCTAACGGAGACAACTTAGCGTGTGTTACATGACGCTAACGGAGACAACTTAGTGTGTTACATGACGCTAACGGAGACAACTTAGCGTGTGTTACATGACGCTAACGGAGACTTTTAGCGTCAATAACGACGACAAAGGCACCTGAACGAGCGTCCGTGTTTACGAGATGGGCGTGAGAGCGTGTCCAACAGCAGGACTGCTAACGTGCTGTTGGAGTCTATTTATGCTTCAAGTTACAGCCTCATCGTCATTGACGACTCGTGACCAGGGCCGCGCGTCCTGCGATATAATACCAAAAGAAATCTGTTCGTGGATGAACGTTACTTCATACGAATTCACTCGCCACATACCGAAGTATTTCCGATCTATCAAAACGTTCCTGGAATATTTCGTGCCGATGCTTTCATGGACTCTCGAAGAGCTTCTCGACTCCACGTCCCCCCTTCTCCCGACAATACGGTGATTACTCTACTGTGCAACAGCAAGTCGCGTTGTTATGATGCAACCGTTAGCCTATTTTTATAACAACGTGAGCTACGAGCTAACGGAGCCTTTTATACGTCGTCGTGTTTCTTTAGAAATAAACAACGAACAAATAGAGTCTTTAAACGCTGCAGATGGAAAGTTATTCTCTGTCAGAATGAATGGGAGTCAATGGGATGCTAACGGCGGGTGATGGCTTGTTAGCATCAAAATGGCGTCATGGGAGCTACGCTACGCTAACCCTCTTGGGACGGTCAGATCGGAATTCATACGACTTTGACGTCACTCTTAATGTTAATAAATATAATCAATATATTACGGTAATAATGACCTTCGTCTCGCCATCAACTCCTGACCTTGGACTCCTCGGCGGCCATTATCCCTGACATGTTAAAGTTGATAGATTTCATGTTTAAGTTCATTTACTTTATGTTAGAATGTCTATACTTTATATACACACACACACACACACACAGACACACACACACAGACACACACAGACACACACAGACATGCACACACACACCGACATGCACACACACACATAGACATACACACACAAATAAACAAACACACATACACACAGATACACAAGCGCACACACACAAACAAACGCATACACGTACACACACTCTCACACACACACACACACACACTCTCTCACACACACTATCTCTCGCGGCCGCCGCTCCAAAGCTTACATTTATATACGTGTGTGTGTGTGTGTGTGTGTGTGTGTGTGTGTGTGTGTGTGTGTGTGTGTGTGTGTGTGTGTGTGTGGGTTTTGATCAGTTTATTGTTGCACTATATATTACTTATTATTATTATTATTATTATTATTATTATTATTATATAAACTATATCTTTTAGTTATTTTTGGTTTATGTTTCACCTTCTTTCCTGATAAATCATATTTTCTCACTGTCTCCAGACACTACAGTACCCATGAGCCTCAGTGGCTGTTGCTATGGAGACCCACCATCCAGACCAGTGACATCACAGTTACATTCAGACCTGAACTCAGAGCTGCTGCTTTTTTCCAAAAGTTTTAATCATCAAAAATCACAATAAAAGCCAGAGAGACTCCTCAAAATGTGAATAAATGAATGTGGGAATGTAGAAAGAGTGAATAAATGAGGGATTAAAACCAAATTATGTAATAGAAATATACATTTTGTAATAGGATACACAGTAAATCACAGTATAAAAGGTGTTAACTCCTCATAAGGAGAATAAATAGAAGATAAATTAACCGATATTCATCAAATTCATGATGATTTATCAAGGAAAAGAAAGAAGAGCTGAGAGCTGCTGCTTTGAATTTCTCCATCAGCTGCTCGGCAACAACGTCTGAAGCTCTCTGATTGGACGGTTCTTAAAGCAATGCACTCTGGGACTCGTAGTTTGACTCCTGAAGTTGTTCAGGACTCATGCTTTTATTCTCAGTTTGTTCTGATGATCCAATCAGTTTCTGTCTGTGACTCCGCCCCCTCAGCGATGTCACTGTGACATCACACCGTGTTTCACACACACACACACACACACACACACACACACACACACACACACACACACACACACACAGCGCCCCGGAGGTTGAAAGGTTATTGGCTGTCTGGCTGTAGCTCTCAGCCAATCAGATGTGATTATTCACAGTTGGGATTTTCTACATTGTTGCCATGCGGAGAATCTGCTGCCTGACCTACATTCATCCTACACACACACACACACACACACACACACACTCCTCAGATATACACACACACACGCACACGCTCATCAGATACACACACACACACACACGCTCATCAGATACACACACACACACACGCTCCTCAGATATACACACACACACTCACACGCTCATCAGATACACACACACACACACACACACACACGCTCCTCAGATATACACACACGCTCATCAGATACACACACACACACGCTCCTCAGATATACACACACACACACACGCTCATCAGATACACACACACACACACACGCTCCTCAGATATACACACACACACTCACACGCTCATCAGATACACACACACACACACACACACGAGCAGTTGTTTGTGTGTTTGGCTCAAGGGCACAGAGGCAGCATCACTCCTTCAAATGTGTTTTCTCTCTGGAGGAGGTGTGTGTGTGTGTGTGTGTGTGTGTGTGTGTGTGTGTGTGTGTGTGTAGAAGACGTTTTCATGCTTCAGTTTGATTGTTGAGAATGAGATCCATTCTGTAAATACTTTATTATTTATTATTATATTATTTATTATTGAATTCTTTATCATCTGCAGTCACAGAGAAGAAGAAGAAGCAGCAGCAGCAGCAGCAGAAGAAGAAGAACTCGATCTCGGGCTCATTAAATATGTATAAAAACACCTGAGAATCTGAGACATAAAACGGATATAAAAAATATTTTACTGTCTTAATTGTTAGGATAGCTTGAAGACAAAAGGGGGGGGGGGGAGGCAGCAGGGGGCCGCGGGTCGGACTCTAACCTCCGCCCGTGTGTGTGTGTGTGAGAGAGAGTGTGTATCTGATGAGCAGGTGTGTAGGTGTGTGTGTGTGTGTGTGTGTGTGTATATCTGAGGAGTGTGTGTGTGTGTGTGTGTGTGTGTGTGTATCTGATGAGCGTGTGTGTGTGTGAGAGAGAGTGTGTATCTGATGAGCAGGTGTGTAGGTGTGTGTGTGTGTGTGTATATCTGAGGAGTGTGTGTGTGTGTGTGTGTGTGAGAGAGTGTGTATCTGATGAGCGTGTGTGTGTGTGTGTGTGTGTGTGTGAGAGAGAGAGTGTGTATCTGATGAGCAGGTGTGTAGTGTGTGTGTGTGTGTGTGTGTGTGTGTGTGTGTGTGTGTGTGTGTGAGAGAGAGTGTGTATCTGATGAGCAGGTGTGTGTGTGTGTGTGAGAGAGAGTGTGTGTATCTGATGAGCAGGTGTGTAGGTGTGTGTGTGTGTGTATCTGATGAGCAGGTGTGTGTGTGTGTGTGTGAGAGAGTGTGTATCTGATGAGCAGGTGTGTGTGTGTGTGTGTGTGTGTGTGTGTGTGTGTGTGTGTGTGTGTGTGTGAGAGAGAGTGTGTATCTGATGAGCAGGTGTGTAGGTGTGTGTGTGTGTGTATCTGATGAGCAGGTGTGTGTGTGTGTGTGTGTGTGAGAGTGTGTGTATCTGATGAGCAGGTGTGTGTGTGTGTGTGTGTGTGTGTGTGTGTGTGTGTGTGTGTGTGTGTGTGAGAGAGAGAGTGTGTATCTGATGAGCAGGTGTGTAGGTGTGTGTGTGTGTGTGTGTAGTTGTGTGTCCCGACTCAAACCTTTTTGGACTCGGTCTTGTCTTGATCTCGGTCCCTGTCAAACGAAGAGTTAAGCCCACAAAAACGAATAATTAGACGGGTGAGAAGCTCAGTCCTCCGAGAGGAGCTGGGAGTAGAACCGCTGCTCCTTCACGTCAAAAGGAGCCAGTTGAGGTGGTCCAGGCACGTCCAGCTGGGAGGAGGCCCCGGGGAAGACCCGGGACTAGGTGGAGGGACGTCCAGCTGGGAGGAGGCCTCGGGGAAGACCCAGGACTAGGTGGAGGGACGTCCAGCTGGGAGGAGGCCTCGGGGAAGACCCAGGACTAGGTGGAGGGACGTCCAGCTGGGAGGAGGCCCCGGGGAAGACCCGGGACTAGGTGGAGGGACGTCCAGCTGGGAGGAGGCCTCGGGGAAGACCCAGGACTAGGTGGAGGGACGTCCAGCTGGGAGGAGGCCCCGGGGAAGACCCGGGACTAGGTGGAGGGACGTCCAGCTGGGAGGAGGCCTCGGGAAGACCGGGACTAGTTGGAGGGACGTCCAGCTGGGAGGAGGCCTTGGGAAGACCCGGGACTAGGTGGAGGGACGTCCAGCTGGGAGGAGGCCCCGGGGAAGACCCGGACTAGGTGGAGGGACGTCCAGCTGGGAGGAGGCCTCGGGAAGACCCGGGACTAGTTGGAGGGACGTCCAGCTGGGAGGAGGCCTCGGGAAGACCCGGACTAGATGGAGGGACGTCCAGCTGGGAGGAGGCCTCGGGAAGACCCGGGACTAGGTGGAGGGACGTCCAGCTGGGAGGAGGCCCGGGGAAGACCCGGACTAGGTGGAGGGACGTCCAGCTGGGAGGCCCGGGAAGACCCGGGACTAGGTGGAGGGACGTCCAGCTGGGAGGAGGCCTCGGGGAAGACCCAGGACTAGTTGGAGGGACGTCCAGCTGGGAGGAGGCCTCGGGGAAGACCCAGGACTAGGTGGAGGGACGTCCAGCTGGGAGGAGGCCCCGGGGAAGACCCAGGACTAGGTGGAGGGACGTCCAGCTGGGAGGAGGCCTCGGGGAAGACCCGGGACTAGGTGGAGGGACGTCCAGCTGGGAGGAGGCCTCGGGGAAGACCCGGGACTAGGTGGAGAGATTATATCTCCAACCTGGCCTGGGAACGCCTCGGGATCCCCCAGTCGGAGCTGGTTGATGTGGCTCGGGAAAGGGAGGTTTGGGGTCTCCTGCTGGAGCTGCTGCCCCCGAGACCCGATACCGGATAAGGGGACAAAGATGGATGTTATAAAAGCATTTTCTCTCTCTGTGTGATGAGGACGCTCTGAGTTAAAAGCTAAAAATATGAACTCATCAGATTTAATACCCCCTCCAGTATAAGTCCTTCTCTAATCCTTCATTTATTTCTCTTTTTGTCTGTTTCAATTTGCTTTATTGACACGTGTAAACACTGCGTTGCCAGGGCGTCCAGAGAGCCAATCAGAGAGCAGGAAAGAGAGAAACGTCTTCAGAGTGAATGAATATTTATTTTAATGCTGTAAAATGATCAAAATATTACGCTATATAATATAATATTATATAATAATACGCTGCGGCGTAAACCCTCTCTGCAGGGTCACATGTAAACCCTCTCTGCAGGGTCACATGGAAACCCTCTCTGCAGGGTCACACCCTCTCTGCAGGGTCCCATGTAAACCCTCTCTGCAGGGTCCCATGTAAACCCTCTCTGCAGGGTCACACCCTCTCTGCAGGGTCCCATGTAAACCCTCTCTGCAGGGTCACACCCTCTCTGCAGGGTCACATGTAAACCCTCTCTGCAGGGTCACATGTAAACCCTCTCTGCAGGGTCCCATGTAAACCCTCTCTGCAGGGTCACATGTAAACCCTCTCTGCAGAGTCACACCCTCTCTGCAGGGTCACATGTAAACCCTCTCTGCAGGGTCACATGTAAACCCTCTCTGCAGGGTCACACCCTCTCTGCAGGGTCCCATGTAAACCCTCTCTGCAGGGTCACACCCTCTCTGCAGGGTCACATGTAAACCCTCTCTGCAGGGTCCCATGTAAACCCTCTCTGCAGGGTCACACCCTCTCTGCAGGGTCCCATGTAAACCCTCTCTGCAGGGTCCCATGTAAACCCTCTCTGCAGGGTCCCATGTAAACCCTCTCTGCAGGGTCCCATGTAAACCCTCTCTGCAGGGTCACATGTAAACCCTCTCTGCAGGTTCCCATGTAAACCCTCTCTGCAGGGTCCCATGTAAACCCTCTCTGCAGGGTCACATGTAAACCCTCTCTGCAGAGTCACACCCTCTCTGCAGGGTCACATGTAAACCCTCTCTGCAGGGTCACATGTAAACCCTCTCTGCAGGGTCACACCCTCTCTGCAGGGTCCCATGTAAACCCTCTCTGCAGGGTCACACCCTCTCTGCAGGGTCCCATGTAAACCCTCTCTGCAGGGTCACATGTAAACCCTCTCTGCAGGGTCACATGTAAACCCTCTCTGCAGGGTCACACCCTCTCTGCAGGGTCACATGTAAACCCTCTCTGCAGGGTCCCATGTAAACCCTCTCTGCAGGGTCCCATGTAAACCCTCTCTGCAGGGTCACATGTAAACCCTCTCTGCAGGGTCACACCCTCTCTGCAGGGTCACATGTAAACCCTCTCTGCAGAGTCACACCCTCTCTGCAGGGTCACATGTAAACCCTCTCTGCAGGGTCACATGTAAACCCTCTCTGCAGGGTCACACCCTCTCTGCAGGGTCACATGTAAACCCTCTCTGCAGGGTCACACCCTCTCTGCAGGGTCACATGTAAACCCTCTCTGCAGGGTCACACCTCTCTGCAGGGTCACATGTAAACCCTCTCTGCAGGGTCACACCCTCTCTGCAGGGTCACATGTAAACCCTCTCTGCAGGGTCACATGTAAACCCTCTCTGCAGGGTCACACCCTCTCTGCAGGGTCACATGTAAACCCTCTCTGCAGGGTCACATGTAAACCCTCTCTGCAGGGTCACACCCTCTCTGCAGGGTCACACCCTCTCTGCAGGGTCACATGTAAACCCTCTCTGCAGGGTCACATGTAAACCCTCTCTGCAGGGTCACATGTAGACCCTCTCTGCAGGGTCACATTCCCAGAGTTCCTTGCTTCTGTCCTGCTGAGCTGCTGCTGAATGTGAAACAGATACAACCAGGAGATGTTTGAATGTGTGTGTGTCTATGCGCGTGTGTGTTTCTGTGTGTGTGTGTGTGTGTGTGTCTTTTGTTTTGCTAATGTTAGTGGGGGTGATAAATCAGCAAGACAGAGAAACTGTCTTGCTGATTGATTTCCATTTAATTTGAAGTTAATTTGGTAACTAACACACCGGGGTTGGTAACCAACGGTAACTTCCCCATGCTCGTCTCCAGAAGGCATTTTAAATATTAAATATATGTTCACAAAGTTAATGAAGAACAGAAAAAGTAAATAGACCCGCATGAGAGAGAGAAGGATCAAGCTGCTGCAGTTTAACAGGATCCTTCAGGATCCTTCAAAATAAGAGCATAGATAGATAGATAGATAGATAGATAGGTAATTTATTCATCTCGAAGGAATTTTTAGGCATCCAATAATAAGACAACCATAACACAACAAACACACACACACACACACATATATATATATATATATATATATATATATATATATATATATATATCTATCTTCCATCTCAGAAGGCCGTATGGACTAGTAGTCAGACCTTCCTCCGCAGCGCTGTGGAGGAACCTGAGCATGTGTGTGTTTTTCAGGCCTGTGTGTAATAACGACAATCAGGCCAAGAGACACATTCAGCCGTCTAGCTCCATAGACTCCCATTCATTTAGCACTGGACCCCCAGTGGAGCTCTGGTGGAACTGCAACCACAACATTAACATAGACACAGGCTAATTACTGCTAACTAACATGCTAGTTAACATTAACATAGGCACAGGCTAATTACTGCTAACTAACATGCTAGTTAACATTAACATAGGCACAGGCTAATTACTGCTAACTAACATGCTAGTTAACATTAACATAGGCACAGGCTAATTACTGCTAACTAACATGCTAGTTAACATTAACACAGACACAGGCTAATTACTGCTAACTAACATGCTAGTTAACATTAACATAGGCACAGGCTAATTACTGCTAACTAACATGCTAGTTAACATTAACATAGACACAGGCTAATTACTGCTAACTAACATGCTAGTTAACATTAACATAGGCACAGGCTAATTACTGCTAACTAACATGCTAGTTAACATTAACATAGGCACAGGCTAATTACTGCTAACTAACATGCTAGTTAACATTAACATAGGCACAGGCTAATTACTGCTAACTAACATAGGCCTAGGCTACTAGTTAACATTAAAACAGGCTAAATACTGCTAACTACTGTAACCATGGTAGCCTACAATGGGGTTAAATAGGGAGTGAACCATAGACCGTTAATAGTAATATCAATATATATATATATATATATATATATATATATATATATATACAGTCTATGGAGTGAACAGGCTCTCAGTAGACGGGCTTTACTTTTATTTTGAAATTCCGGAGCGGAAGTGACGTGTGTGACCGCAGGTAACTTGCCTGCGGAGTGGATCATTGTGAGAGCCGAGGGACGCTCAGAGGACTTTAACTGAAGACAACTGTTGACTCGGTGAACGCGTTGATATCCCGCTTTGAGTCCGTATTTATCCCGCTTTGAGTCCGTATTTATCCCGCATTGAGTCCGTATTTATCCCGCTTTGAGTCCGTATTTATCCCGCTTTGAGTCCGTATTTATCCCGCTTTGAGTCCGTATTTATCCCGCATTGAGTCCGTATTTATCCCGCTTTGAGTCCGTATTTATCCCGCTTTGAGCCCGTGTTTATCCCGCTTTGAGTCCGTATTTATCCCGCTTTGAGCCCGGGTTTATCCCGCTTTGAGCCCGGGTTTATCCCGCTTTGAGCCCGTGTTTATCCCGCTTTGAGCCCGGGTTTCCCGTCCTGTAGATGTGTGCGAGTCCGCGGACAGGATGTCTCATCTCAAGGTAATTATGTTGGCCTTTAAAGTCATTAATTAAGTTTAGTTGAAGTTAATTCAGTGAAATCATCAGAATCATTTCGGAGGTTAATTCATGATGAAAAGTGCTGCTTTGGTATGTTAATGTCATGACGACAACTGCATCGTCTCTTTACTTTCTCTTATTTCAGCTGCTGACAGTTGTGTGTGTGTGTGTGTGTGTGTGTGTGTGTGTGTGTGGGGGGGGGGGGAGGCGATGGGGGGGGGGGTGGACAGAATAACAGATACACCGCTGGAGTTCTCCCATGCTGCCACTGTCATGCAAAACCAAATCTTTTCAAATCCAACAAGAACTTACATTTCACACTGAGTGGTGAGAATCACAGGGTACCCATCACCTATCACAGGGTACCTATCACCTATCACAGGGTACCTATCACCTATCACAGGGTACCTATCACCTATCACAGGGTACCTATCACCTATCACAGGGTACCTGGTACCTATCACAGGGTACCTATCACCTATCACAGGGTACCTGGTACCTATCACAGGGTACCTATCACCTATCACAGGGTACCTGGTACCTATCACAGGGTACCTATCACCTATCACAGGGTACCTGGTACCTATCACAGGGTACCCATCACCTATCACAGGGTACCTATCACCTATCACAGGGTACCTGGTACCTATCACAGGGTACCTATCACCTATCACAGGGTACCTGGTACCTATCACAGGGTACCTATCACCTATCACAGGGTACCTGGTACCTATCACAGGGTACCTATCACCTATCACAGGGTACCTATCACCTATCACAGGGTACCTATCACCTATCACAGGGTACCTGGTACCTATCACAGGGTACCTATCACCTATCACAGGGTACCTGGTACCTATCACAGGGTACCTATCACCTATCACAGGGTACCTGGTACCTATCACAGGGTACCTATCACCTATCACAGGGTACCTATCACCTATCACAGGGTACCTATCACCTATCACAGGGTACCTATCACCTATCACAGGGTACCTGGTACCTATCACAGGGTACCTATCACCTATCACAGGGTACCTGGTACCTATCACAGGGTACCTATCACCTATCACAGGGTACCTGGTACCTATCACAGGGTACCCATCACCTATCACAGGGTACCTATCACCTATCACAGGGTACCTGGTACCTATCACAGGGTACCTATCACCTATCACAGGGTACCTATCACCTATCACAGGGTACCTATCACCTATCACAGGGTACCCATCACCTACAGTGGTGCTCAAAAGTTTACATACACATGCTTAAGTTGACTAAAAAGAGGAATAAAAAAATCATGTTTTGGAAATTTATTTTAATACCTAAATTAAAAAATGAGGTAAAATCCAACCTTTAAGGACACCAATTTTCTTTGTGAATGAATAACGTATTGTAAATAAATAAATGTTCTTATTTAAAATACAGGGGTCATAAGTATACATACCCTATGTAAAATTCCCATAGAGGCAGGCAGATTTTATTATTAAGGCCAGTTATTTCCTGGATTCAGGATATTATGCATCCTGATAAAGTTCCCTTGGCCTTTAGAATTAAAATAGCCCCACATCATCACATACTCTTCACCATGCTTAGAGATAGGCATGGGATACTTTCTATAAAATCATCTCTCAATGCAAATCAAACCAGGTATTAGTCTAACTGAAATAAAACCATGCCTATCTCTAAGCATGGTGAAGAGTATGTGATGATGTGGGGCTATTTTAATTCTAAAGGCCAAGGGAACTTTATCAGGATGCATAATATCCTGAATCCAGGAAATAACTGGCCTTAATAATAAAAATCTGCCTATGGGAATTTATAGGGGTATGTATACTTATGACCCCTGTATTTTAAATAAGAACATTTATTTATTTACAATACGTTATTCATTCACAAAGAAAATTGGTGTCCTTAAAGGTTGGATTTTACCTCATTTTTTAATTTAGGTATTAAAATAAATTTCCAAAACATGATTTTTTTATTCCTCTTTTTAGTCAACTTAAGCATGTGTATGTAAACTTTTGAGCACCACTGTATCACAGGGTACCCATCACCTATCACAGGGTACCCATCACCTATCACAGGGTACCCATCACCTATCACAGGGTACCCATCACCTATCACAGGGTACCCATCACCTATCACAGGGTTCCTATCACCTATCACAGGGTTCCTATCACCTATCACAGGGTTCCTATCACCTATCACAGGGTTCCTATCACCTATCACAGGGTTCCTATCACCTATCACAGGGTTCCTATCACAGGGTACCTATCACCTATCACAGGGTTCCTATCACCTATCACAGGGTTCCTATCACCTATCACAGGGTTCCTATCACCTATCACAGGGTTCCTATCACCTATCACAGGGTACCCATCACCTATCACAGGGTACCTATCACAGGGTACCTATCACCTATCACATGGTACCTATCACGGGGTACCTATCACAGGGTACCTATCACAGGGTACCTATCACAGGGTACCTATCACCTATCACATGGTACCTATCACGGGGTACCTATCACCTATCACAGGGTACCTATCACGGGGTACCTATCACCTATCACGGGGTACCTATCGCCTATCACGGGGTACCTATCACCTATCACGGGGTACCTATCACAGGGTTCCTATCACAGGGTACCTGGTACCTATCACAGGGTACCTATCACCTATCACAGGGTACCTATCACAGGGTACCTATCACCTATCACAGGGTACCTATCACAGGGTACCTACAGTTGTGGTCAAAAGTGTACATACACTTGTAGAAAATCACAATGTTATGGCTGTCTTGAGTCTTCAATAAGTTCTACAACTCTTATTTTTCTGTGATAGAGTGATCGGAACACATACATGTTTGTCACAAAAAACAGTCATAAAGTTTGGTTCTTTCATAAATTTATTATGGGTCTGCTGAAAATGTCACCAAATCTGCTGGGTCAAAAATATACATACAGCAACAAAATATGTCAATTTTGGTGATGTAGCGAGTTGTGTCAATCAAATTAGCTTCATGTCATGGCCTCTTCACTTCTTCTAAGTGATTCTGATTGACTACAGCTGTTGACTTCTCATGAGCCCATTTAAATAGGGCTCATTTGACCCAGTGATTAGACTCAGCTACAAAAGCTACAATGGGAAAGTCAAAGGAACTCAGTGTGGATCTGAAAAAGCGAATTATTGACTTGAACAAGTCAGGGAAGTCACTTGGAGCCATTTCAAAGCAGCTACAGGTCCCAAGAGCAACTGTGCAGACACTTATACGCAAGTATAAAGTGCATGGAACAGTTGTGTCACTGCCACGATCAGGAAGAAAACGCAAGCTATCACATGCTGCCGAGAGGAGATTGGTCAGGATGGTCAAGAGTCAACCAAGAATCACCAAGAAGCAGGTCTGCAAGGATTTGGAAGCTGATGGAACACAGGTGTCAGTCTCCACAGTCAAGCGTGTTTTACATCGCCATGGACTGAGAGGCTGCCGTGCAAGAAAGAAGCCCTTGCTCCAGAAAAGGCACCTTAAGACTCGGCTGAAGTTTGCTGCTGATCACATGGACAAAGATAAAACCTTCTGGAGGAAAGTTCTCTGGTCAGACGAAACAAAAATTGAGCTGTTTGGCCACAGCACCCAGCAATATGTTTGGAGGAGAAAAGGTGAGGCCTTTAATCCCAGGAACACCATGCCTACTGTCAAGCATGGTGG
>JABXJD010000302.1:215000-242500 GCA_013375575.1 Percina caprodes
GCCCTTCCTCCCGGTGCAGCAGAGCCAGACCGATACCCATAATCCTCCCCTCTGTCCGCCTCATCCAGCGAGCCGGACCCCCACCCCACCTGCCGCCCGACCGCCCCAGCGCCTCCCCGCCCAGGATGCTCAGCTGGAGGACGCCACCAGGAGCTTCCTTTTACAAGGCCCGCCTGGAAGCACCGACACTCCCTGGTGCTGCCACCGAGGTCTGAGGGCTTTCACATATCTTCTTAAATTTATCTTTTAAGGTTTTTGTATATAACATATATTATCATATCAAAACTCAGCTTTCCGTATCGTGACGCCTATATTTCTCTTTCTTCTCTAGAGCAACGTGTAATCTAGATAATTTATATCATATAATAATATAATAATTTAAAATAATAATAGACACACAGCACAGAATACACACAAAATACTAGGATACAATATACTGTACATGAAATAATAATAGGATAAAATACAACAACAAATATTTAAGTTGGGAATGCAAACCTACTGCTAGTAATGCTAAAGATGTAGATAATGGTGGGGGTTCCTGGTTCAATTCCCGTGACGATTCAAAGTATGGTGGTGGACTGCAGCTGGACAGGTGCCAGTTCACCACCACCAAGGTGCTCTTGAGCAAGGCACCTAACCCCCAACTGCCGTGGTGCCTTTCCATGGGCAGCCCTTCCTCCCTCTGACATCTCTCCATTAGTGTATGTATAGGACCTGAGCATGTGTGTGTAGTTCAGGCTCAGGTGTAACAACAACAGAGGTATATGTATTTTCCCACTTGTGGGATTAATAGCATTATTAAATTCTAGGCGCCGACAGCGGCGAAGGCCCTATTGAAACTGAAGGAATTATTATTATTAGGGCCCGATACGCCGACAGCGGCGAAGGCCCTATTGAAACTGAAGGAATTATTATTATTATTATTATTCTTTATCCGTCAAATGAATTGCCTTTTGGGGGACTTATCATATTCAAAAACTCACCATATTTGGCGGTCGCATCAAGTCTGGTGAAAATTTACGTATTTTAATGGTTTTGGGAATAGGCGCACAAAATGGCTCGCTAGCGCCCTACAATAATTTGAAAATTCAGCCCTGCAGTACGTTTAACGAGAGTCACGAAACTTGGTCCACATATGTAGCATGGCAGGGCGGACATAAACTCCATTGTAGCCCCCTAAACCCAACAGGAAGTCCGCCATTTTGTATTGAATGTTCGAAATTAGTGCGATTTTGGCCATTTCCACGTGTCGTACTTTAACGAACTCCTCCTAGAGCTTTCATCCAATCAGCTTCAAACTTGGTGTGTGTCATCTTAAGATGTTAACGATGAAAAGTTATTAAAAGAAAAACTTTTCGTCATAGGGCGTGGCCGTGGCAGGGCGGCCATTTTGTGCGATTCGCCACCAAAACAGGAAGTGGGTGTAACTCGAGCGTACAGTGTCCGATTGGTCGAAACTTTTCAGGATTCATCAGAGTCCGCCCTGACGACATCTACACGCCGCTATTGGCTCAAAGTCATAGCGCCCCTAGTGGCAACAGGAAGTAGGCCTAAAAGACAAGGTGCTATACTTTAACGAACTCCTCCTAGAGCTTTCATCCGATCAACTTCAAACTTGGTGTGTGTCATCTTAAGATGTTAACGATGAAAAGTTATTAAAAGAAAACTTTTCGTCCAACGGTGTGGGCGTGGCATGGCGGCCATTTTGAGTGTTTAGCGATGAAGGAGAAAGTGGCTGTAACTACAGCGTACGTTGTCGTATCTGCTTGAAATTTCCCACAATCACCAAGAGTCCCGGCCTGAGGACACCTACAGGCCAATATGGACTTTGGAGACAGCGCCACCATCTGGCAACAGGAAATATGCCTTATATGACAAACATCATCCGATTTACATGAAACTTAGAATGTGTGGTCTACATGTGATACTGAGGCGGCCCCTATATTTTGACCACGCCCAGTCACTCAGGCCACGCCCCCTTTCATAACATTTGAACCGTTTAAGGTATAGCTTTGTGTGAGGTGTCAATGAACTCAGCAGAGACTTCCTTCTTTATTGGTGATGGTTTGGCCTGCCCCTATGCGTAAGCCACGCCCACTTTCATAACATTTGAACCGTTTAAGGTACAGCTTTGTGTGAGGTGTCAATGAACTCAGCAGAGAATTCCTTTTCATTGGTGATGTTTGACCCGCCCCTATGATGCGGCCACGCCCTTTTCACATATATTGAACTGTATGACGTATAGTGTTGTGTGAGGTGTCATTGAACTCAGCAGAGAGTTCCTTTTCATTGGTGATGTTTGACCCGCCCCCCCATGATGCGGCCACGCCCCCTTTCACAGATAATGAACCGTATGACGTAGAGTCTTGTGTGAGGTGTCATTGAACTCAGCAGGAGTTCCCTTTCATTTGGGACGATGTTCAGTGTCTGAGTGACGCGCAAATGCGCGGCCGCAAGGAGAGGCGTCCGCCAGTATCCCCGACTCGCGCAGGTTAGCGAGGCCCCTCATCGCTGCTTGCAGCTTTAATTATTATTATTATTCTTTATCCGTCAAATGAATTGCCTTTTTGGGGACTTATCATATTCAAAAACTCACCATATTTGGCGGTCGCATCAAGTCTGGTGAAAATTTACGTATTTTAATGGTTTTGGGAATAGGCGCACAAAATGGCTCGCTAGCGCCCCTACAATAATTTGAAAATTCAGCCCCTGCAGTACGTTTAACGAGACTCACGAAACTTGGTACACATATGTAGCATGGCAGGGCGGACATAAAACCATTGTAGCCCCCTAAACCAAACAGGAAGTCCGCCATTTTGTATTGAATGTTCGAAATTAGTGCGATTTTGGCCATTTCCACGTGTCGTACTTTAACGAACTCCTCCTAGAGCTTTCATCCAATCAGCTTCAAACTTGGTGTGTGTCATCTTAACATGTTAACGATGAAAAGTTATTAAAAGAAAAACTTTTCGTCATAGGGCGTGGCCGTGGCGGGCGGCCATTTTGTGCGATTCGCCACCAAACAGGAAGTGGGTGTAACTTGAGCGTACAGTGTCCGATTGGATCGAAACTTTTCAGGATTCATCAGAGTCCGCCCTGACGACATCTACACGCCGCTATTGGCTCAAAGTCATAGCGCCCCTAGTGGCAACAGGAAGTAGGCCTAAAAGACAAGGTGCTATACTTTAACGAACTCCTCCTAGAGCTTTCATCTGATCAACTTCAAACTTGGTGTGTGTCATCTTAAGATGTTGACGATGAAAAGTTATTAAAAGAAAACTTTTCGTCAAACGGTGTGGGCGTGGCATGGCGGCCATTTTGAGTGTTTAGCGATGAAGGAGAAAGTGGCTGTAACTACAGCGTACGTTGTCGTATCTGCTTGAAATTTCCCACAATCACCAAGAGTCCAGGCCTGAGGACACCTACAGGCCAATATGGACTTTTGGAGACAGCGCCACCATCTGGCAACAGGAAATATGCCTTATATGACAAACATCATCCGATTTACATGAAACTTAGAATGTGTGGTCTACATGTGATACTGAGGCGGCCCCTATAATTTGACCACGCCCAGTCACCCAGGCCACGCCCCTTTCATAACATTTGAACCGTTTAAGGTATAGCTTTGTGTGAGGTGTCAATGAACTCAGCAGAGACTTCCTTCTTTATTGGTGATGGTTTGGCCTGCCCTATGCGTAAGCCACGCCCACTTTCATAACATTTGAACCGTTTAAGGTATAGCTTTGTGTGAGGTGTCAATGAACTCAGCAGAGAGTTCCTTTTTCATTGGTGATGTTTGACCCGCCCCATGATGCGGCCACGCCCCCTTTCACAGATAATGAACTGTATGACGTATAGTCTTGTGTGAGGTGTCATTGAACTCAGCAGAGAGTTCCTTCATTTGGGACGATGTTCAGTGTCTGAGTGACGCGCAAAATGCACGGCCGCAAGGAGAGGCGTCCGCCAGTATCCCGACTCGCAGGTTAGCGAGGGCCCGTCATCGCTGCTTGAAGCTTTATTAGGGCCCGAGCGCCGACAGCGCGAAGGCCCTATTGAAACTGAAGGAATTATTATTATTATTCTTTATTATTATTTTCCGTCAAATGAATTGCCTTTTTGGGGACTTATCATATTCAAAAACTCACCATATTTGGCGGTCGCATCAAGTCTGGTGAAAATTTACGTATTTTAATGGTTTCGGGAATAGGCGCACAAAATGGCTCGCTAGCGCCCCTACAATAATTTGAAAATTCAGCCCCTGCACTACGTTTAACGTAGAGCCACGAAACTTGGTACACATATGTAGCATGGCAGGGCGGACATAAAACTCCATTGTAGCCCCCCCCTAAACCAAACAGGAAGTCCGCCATTTTGTATTGAATGTTCGAAATTAGTGCGATTTTGGCCATTTCCACGTGTCGTACTTTAACGAACTCCTCCTAGAGCTTTCATCCAATCAGCTTCAAACTTGGTGTGTGTCATCTTAAGATGTTAACGATGAAAAGTTATTAAAAGAAAAACTTTTCGTCATAGGGCGTGGCCGTGGCGGGGCGGCCATTTTGTGCGATTCGCCACCAAAACAGGAAGTGGGTGTAACTTGAGCGTACGTTGTCCGATTGGTCGAAACTTTTCAGGATTCATCAGAGTCCGCCCTGACGACATATACACGCCGCTATTGGCTCAAAGTCATAGCGCCCCTAGTGGCAACAGGAAGTAGGCCTAAAAGACAAGGTGCTATACTTTAACGAACTCCTCCTAGAGCTTTCATCCGATCAACTTCAAACTTGGTGTGTGTCATCTTAAGATGTTGAAGATGAAAAGTTATTAAAAGAAAAACTTTTCGTCCAACGGTGTGGGCGTGGCATGGCGGCCATTTTGAGTGTTTAGCGATGAAGGAGAAAGTGGCTGTAACTACAGCGTACGTTGTCGTATCTGCTTGAAATTTCCCACAATCACCAAGAGTCCAGGCCTGAGGACACCTACAGGCCAATATGGACTTTTGGAGACAGCGCCACCATCTGGCAACAGGAAATATGCCTTATATGACAAACATCATCCGATTTACATGAAACTTAGAATGTGTGGTCTACATGTGATACTGAGGCGGCCCCTATAATTTGACCACGCCCAGTCACCCAGGCCACGCCCCCTTCATAACATTTGAACCGTTTAAGGTATAGTTTGTGTGAGGTGTCAATGAACTCAGCAGAGACTTCCTTCTTTATTGGTGATGGTTTGGCCCGCCCCCTATGCGTAAGCCACGCCCACTTTCATAACATTTGAACCGTTTAAGGTATAGCTTGTGTGAGGTGTCAATGAACTCAGCAGAGACTTCCTTTTTCATTGGTGATGTTTGACCCGCCCCCATGATGCGGCCACGCCCTTTCACAGATAATGAACTGTATGACGTATAGCTTGTGTGAGGTGTCATTGAACTCAGCAGAGAGTTCCTTTTCATTTGGGACGATGTTCAGTGTCTGAGTGACGCGCAAATGCACGGCCGCAAGGAGAGGCGTCCGCCAGTATCCCCGACTCGCGCAGGTTAGCGAGGGCCCGTTCATCGCTGCTTGCAGCTTTAATTATTATTATTCTTTATTAGGGCCCGAGCGCCGACAGCGGCGGCGAAGGCCCTATTGGAACTGAAGGAATTATTATTCTTTATTATTATTATTATTATTATTTTCCGTCAAATGAATTGCCTTTTTGAGGGACTTATCATATTCAAAAACTCACCATATTTGGCGGTCGCATCAAGTCTGGTGAAAATTTACGTATTTTAATGGTTTCGGGAATAGGCGCACAAAAATGGCTCGCTAGCGCCCCCTACAATAATTTGAAAATTCAGCCCCTGCAGTACGTTTAACGTAGAGCCACGAAACTTGGTACACATATGTAGCATGGCAGGGCGGACATAAAACTCCATTGTAGCCCCCCCCTAACCCAAACAGGAAGTCCGCCATTTTGTATTGAATGTTCGAAATTGGTGCGATTTTGGCCATTTCCACGTGTCGTACTTTAACGAACTCCTCCTAGAGCTTTCATCCAATCAGCTTCAAACTTGGTGTGTGTCATCTTAAGATGTTAACGATGAAAAGTTATTAAAAGAAAAACTTTTCGTCATAGGGCGTGGCCGTGGCGGGCGGCCATTTTGTGCGATTCGCCACCAAAACAGGAAGTGGGTGTAACTTGAGCGTACTTGTCCGATTGGATCGAAACTTGTCAGGATTCATCAGAGTCCGCCCTGACGACATATACACGCCGCTATTGGCTCAAAGTCATAGCGCCCCTAGTGGCAACAGGAAGTAGGCCTAAAAGACAAGGTGCTATACTTTAACGAACTCCTCCTAGAGCTTTCATCCGATCAACTTCAAACTTGGTGTGTGTCATCTTAAGATGTTGAAGATGAAAAGTTATTAAAAGAAAAACTTTTCGTCAACGGTGTGGGCGTGGCATGGCGGCCATTTTGAGTGTTTAGCGATGAAGGAGAAAGTGGCTGTAACTACAGCGTACGTTGTCGTATCTGCTTGAAATTTCCCACAATCACCAAGAGTCCAGGCCTGAGGACACCTACAGGCCAATATGGACTTTTGGAGACAGCGCCACCATCTGGCAACAGGAAATATGCCTTATATGACAAACATCATCCGATTTACATGAAACTTAGAATGTGTGGTCTACATGTGATACTGAGGCGGCCCCTATAATTTGACCACGCCCAGTCACTCAGGCCACGCCCCCTTTCATAACATTTGAACCGTTTAAGGTATAGCTTTGTGTGAGGTGTCAATGAACTCAGCAGAGACTTCCTTTATTGGTGATGGTTTGGCCTGCCCCTATGCGTAAGCCACGCCCACTTTCACACATTTGAACCGTTGACGTAGATCTTGTGTGAGGTGTCATTGAACTCAGCAGAGACTTCCTTCATTGGTGATGTTTGACCCGCCCCCATGATGCGGCCACGCCCCTTTCACAGATAATGAACCGTATGACGTAGAATCTTGTGTGAGGTGTCATTGAACTCAGCAGAGACTTCCTTTTCATTGGTGATGTTTGACCCGCCCCCTATGATGCGGCCACGCCCTTTCACAGATAATGAACCGTATGACGTAGAGTCTTGTGTGAGGTGTCATTGAACTCAGCAGGGAGTTCACTTTTCATTTGCGACGATGTTCAGTGTCTGAGTGACGCGCAAATGCACGGCCGCAAGGAGAGGCGTCCGCCAGTATCCCCGACTCGCGCAGGTTAGCGAGGCCCGTTCATCGCTGCTTGCTTTAATTAGGCCCGAGCGCCGACAGCGGCGAAGGCCCTATTGAAACTGAAGGAATTATTCTTTATTATTATTATTATTATTTTCCGTCAAATGAATTGCCTTTTTGGGGGACTTATCATATTCAAAAACTCACCATATTTGGCGGTCGCATCAAGTCTGGTGAAAATTTACGTATTTTAATGGTTTCGGGAATAGGCGCACAAAATGGCTCGCTAGCGCCCTACAATAATTTGAAAATTCAGCCCCTGCACTACGTTTAACGAGAGCCACGAAACTTGGTCCACATATGTAGCATGGCAGGGCGGACATAAAACTCCATTGTAGCCCCCCCCTAAACCCAACAGGAAGTCCGCCATTTTGTATTGAATGTTCGAAATTAGTGCGATTTTGGCCATTTCCACGTGTCGTACTTTAACGAACTCCTCCTAGAGCTTTCATCCAATCAGCTTCAAACTTGGTGTGTGTCATCTTAACATGTTAACGATGAAAAGTTATTAAAAGAAAACTTTTCGTCATAGGGCGTGGCCGTGGCGGGCGGCCATTTTGTGCGATTCGCCACCAAAACAGGAAGTGGGTGTAACTTGAGCGTACGTGTCCGATTGGATCGAAACTTGTCAGGATTCATCAGAGTCCGCCCCTGACGACATATACACGCCGCTATTGGCTCAAAGTCATAGCGCCCCCTAGTGGCAACAGGAAGTAGGCCTAAAAGACAAGGTGCTATACTTTAACGAACTCCTCCTAGAGCTTTCATCTGATCAACTTCAAACTTGGTGTGTGTCATCTTAAGATGTTGACGATGAAAAGTTATTAAAAGAAAAACTTTTCGTCCAACGGTGTGGGCGTGGCATGGCGGCCATTTTGAGTGTTTAGCGATGAAGGAGAAAGTGGCTGTAACTACAGCGTACGTTGTTGTATCTGCTTGAAATTTCCCCCAATCACCAAGAGTCCCGGCCTGAGGACACCTACAGGCCAATATGGACTTTTGGAGACAGCGCCACCATCTGGCAACAGGAAATATGCCTTATATGACAAACATCATCCGATTTACATGAAACTTACAAAGTGTGGTCTACATGTGATACTGAGGCGGCCCCTATATTTTGACCACGCCCAGTCACTCAGGCCACGCCCCTTTCATAACATTTGAACCGTTTAAGGTATAGCTTTGTGTGAGGTGTCAATGAACTCAGCAGAGACTTCCTTCTTTATTGGTGATGGTTTGGCCCGCCCCTATGCGTAAGCCACGCCCACTTTCATAACATTTGAACCGTTTAAGGTACAGTCTTGTGTGAGGTGTCAATGAACTCAGCAGAGACTTCCTTTTTCATTGGTGATGTTTGACCCGCCCCCATGATGCGGCCACGCCCCTTTCACAGATAATGAACCGTATGACGTAGAATCTTGTGTGAGGTGTCATTGAACTCAGCAGAGAGTTCCTTTTTCATTGGTGATGTTTGACCCGCCCCCTATGATGCGGCCACGCCCCTTTCACAGATAATGACCTGTATGACGTATAATCTTGTGTGAGGTGTCATTGAACTCAGCAGAGACTTTTTCATTGGTGATGTTTGACCCGCCCCTGATGATGCCACGCCCTTTCACAGATAATGAACCGTATGACGAGAGTCTTGTGTGAGGTGTCATTGAACTCAGCAGGAGTTCACTTTTCATTGGCGACGATGTTCAGTGTCTGAGTGACGCGCAAATGCACGGCCGCAAGGAGAGGCGTCCGCCAGTATCCCGACTCGCGCAGGTTAGCGAGGCTCTCATCGCTGCTTGCAGCTTTAATTATTATTATTTTCCGTCAAATGAATTGCCTTTTTGGGGGACTTATCATATTCAAAACTCACCATATTTGGCGGTCGCATCAAGTCTGGTGAAAATTTACGTATTTTAATGGTTTCGGGAATGGGCGCACAAAATGGCTCGCTAGCGCCCCTACAATAATTTGAAAATTCAGCCCCTGCACTACGTTTAACGAGAGTCACGAAACTTGGTACACATATGTAGCATGGCAGGGCGGACATAAAACTCCATTGTAGCCCCCTAAACCCAACAGGAAGTCCGCCATTTTGTATTGAATGTTCGAAATTAGTGCGATTTTGGCCATTTCCACGTGTCGTACTTTAACGAACTCCTCCTAGAGCTTTCATCCAATCAGCTTCAAACTTGGTGTGTGTCATCTTAACATGTTAACGATGAAAAGTTATTAAAAGAAAACTTTTCGTCATAGGGCGTGGCCGTGGCGGGCGGCCATTTTGTGCGATTCGCCACCAAAACAGGAAGTGGGTGTAACTTGAGCGTACGTTGTCCGATTGGATCGAAACTTTCAGGATTCATCAGAGTCCGCCCTGACGACATATACACGCCGCTATTGGCTCAAAGTCATAGCGCCCCTAGTGGCAACAGGAAGTAGGCCTAAAAGACAAGGTGCTATACTTTAACGAACTCCTCCTAGAGCTTTCATCCGATCAACTTCAAACTTGGTGTGTGTCATCTTAAGATGTTGACGATGAAAAGTTATTAAAAGAAAACTTTTCGTCAACGGTGTGGGCGTGGCATGGCGGCCATTTTGAGTGTTTAGCGATGAAGGAGAAAGTGGCTGTAACTACAGCGTACGTTGTCGTATCTGCTTGAAATTTCCCACAATCACCAAGAGTCCAGGCCTGAGGACACCTACAGGCCAATATGGACTTTTGGAGACAGCGCCACCATCTGGCAACAGGAAATATGCCTTATATGACAAACATCATCCGATTTACATGAAACTTAGAATGTGTGGTCTACATGTGATACTGAGGCGGCCCCTATAATTTGACCACGCCCAGTCACCAGGCCACGCCCCTTTCATAACATTTGAACCGTTTAAGGTATAGCTTTGTGTGAGGTGTCAATGAACTCAGCAGAGACTTCCTTCTTCATTGGTGATGGTTTGGCCCGCCCCTATGCGTAAGCCACGCCCACTTTCATAACATTTGAACCGTTTAAGGTACAGCTTTGTGTGAGGTGTCAATGAACTCAGCAGAGAATTCCTTTTTCATTGGTGATGTTTGACCCGCCCCCATGATGCGGCCACGCCCCTTTCACAGATAATGAACCGTATGACGTAGAATCTTGTGTGAGGTGTCATTGAACTCAGCAGAGACTTCCTTCATTGGTGATGTTTGACCCGCCCCCATGATGCGGCCACGCCCCTTTCACAGATAATGAACCGTATGACATAGAGTCTTGTGTGAGGTGTCATTGAACTCAGCAGACTTCTTCATTGGTGATGTTTGACCTGCCCCCATGATGCGGCCACGCCCCTTCACAGATAATGAACCGTATGACGTAGAGTCTGTGTGAGGTGTCATTGAACTCAGCAGGAGTTCACTTTTCATTTGCGACGATGTTCAGTGTCTGAGTGACGCGCAAATGCACGGCCAAGGAGAGGCGTCCGCCAGTATCCCCACTCGCAGGTTAGCGAGGCGTCATCGCTGCTTGCAGTAATCCCGACAGCGCTTGCAGGTTGGCCGCAGCGGCAGGCTTGCAGAATTATCGGCAGCGGCGAAGGCCCATTGCTGAAGGATTAGCGCAAGGCCCTATTGAAACTGAAGGATTATTATTAAGGCCCTATTGAAACTGAAGGAATTATTATTATTATTCTTTATTATTATTTTCCGTCAAATGAATTGCCTTTTTGGGGACTTATCATATTCAAAAACTCACCATATTTGGCGGTCGCATCAAGTCTGGTGAAAATTTACGTATTTTAATGGTTTCGGGAATAGGCGCACAAAATGGCTCGCTAGCGCCCCTACAATAATTTGAAAATTCAGCCCCTGCACTACGTTTAACGAGAGCCACGAAACTTGGTCCACATATGTAGCATGGCAGGGCGGACATAAAACTCCATTGTAGCCCCCTAAACCCAACAGGAAGTCCGCCATTTTGTATTGAATGTTCGAAATTAGTGCGATTTTGGCCATTTCCACGTGTCGTACTTTAACGAACTCCTCCTAGAGCTTTCATCCAATCAGCTTCAAACTTGGTGTGTGTCATCTTAAGATGTTAACGATGAAAAGTTATTAAAAGAAAACTTTTCGTCATAGGGCGTGGCCGTGGCGGGCGGCCATTTTGTGCGATTCGCCACCAAAACAGGAAGTGGGTGTAACTTGAGCGTACAGTGTCCGATTGGATCGAAACTTGTCAGGATTCATCAGAGTCCGCCCTGACGACATATACACGCCGCTATTGGCTCAAAGTCATAGCGCCCCTAGTGGCAACAGGAAGTAGGCCTAAAAGACAAGGTGCTATACTTTAACGAACTCCTCCTAGAGCTTTCATCTGATCAACTTCAAACTTGGTGTGTGTCATCTTAAGATGTTGAAGATGAAAAGTTATTAAAAGAAAAACTTTTCGTCAACGGTGTGGGCGTGGCATGGCGGCCATTTTGAGTGTTTAGCGATGAAGGAGAAAGTGGCTGTAACTACAGCGTACGTTGTCGTATCTGCTTGAAATTTCCCACAATCACCAAGAGTCCCGCCTGAGGACACCTACAGGCCAATATGGACTTTTGGAGACAGCGCCACCATCTGGCAACAGGAAATATGCCTTATATGACAAACATCATCCGATTTACATGAAACTTAGAATGTGTGGTCTACATGTGATACTGAGGCGGCCCCTATAATTTGACCACGCCCAGTCACTCAGGCCACGCCCCTTTCATAACATTTGAACCGTTTAAGGTATAGCTTTGTGTGAGGTGTCAATGAACTCAGCAGAGACTTCCTTCTTTATTGGTGATGGTTTGGCCTGCCCCTATGCGTAAGCCACGCCCACTTTCATAACATTTGAACCGTTTAAGGTACAGCTTGTGTGAGGTGTCAATGAACTCAGCAGAGAATTCCTTTTTCATTGGTGATGTTTGACCCGCCCCCATGATGCGGCCACGCCCCCTTTCACAGATAATGAACCGTATGACGAGAGTCTTGTGTGAGGTGTCATTGAACTCAGCAGAGAGTTCCTTTTCATTGGTGATGTTTGACCCGCCCCCTATGATGCGGCCACGCCCCTTTCACAGATAATGAACCGTATGACGTAGAGTCTTGTGTGAGGTGTCATTGAACTCAGCAGGGAGTTCACTTTTCATTGGCGACGATGTTCAGTGTCTGAGTGACGCGCAAATGCACGGCCGCAAGGAGAGGCGTCCGCCAGTATCCCGACTCGCGCAGGTTAGCGAGGCTCGCTCATCGCTGCTTGCAGCTTTAATTATTATTATTATTATTTTCCGTCAAATGAATTGCCTTTTTGGGGGACTTATCATATTCAAAAACTCACCATATTTGGCGGTCGCATCAAGTCTGGTGAAAATTTACGTATTTTAATGGTTTCGGGAATAGGCGCACAAAATGGCTCGCTAGCGCCCTACAATAATTTGAAAATTCAGCCCCTGCACTACGTTTAACGTAGAGTCACGAAACTTGGTCCACATATGTAGCATGGCAGGACGGACATAAAACTCCATTGTAGCCCCCTAAACCCAACAGGAAGTCCGCCATTTTGTATTGAATGTTCGAAATTAGTGCGATTTTGGCCATTTCCACGTGTCGTACTTTAACGAACTCCTCCTAGAGCTTTCATCCAATCAGCTTCAAACTTGGTGTGTGTCATCTTAAGATGTTAACGATGAAAAGTTATTAAAAGAAAAACTTTTCGTCATAGGGCGTGGCCGTGGCGGGCGGCCATTTTGTGCGATTCGCCACCAAAACAGGAAGTGGGTGTAACTTGAGCGCATTGTCCGATTGGATCGAAACTTTTCAGGATTCATCAGAGTCCGCCCTGACGACATATACACGCCGCTATTGGCTCAAAGTCATAGCGCCCCTAGTGGCAACAGGAAGTAGGCCTAAAAGACAAGGTGCTATACTTTAACGAACTCCTCCTAGAGCTTTCATCCGATCAACTTCAAACTTGGTGTGTGTCATCTTAAGATGTTAACGATGAAAAGTTATTAAAAGAAAAACTTTTCGTCAACGGTGTGGGCGTGGCATGGCGGCCATTTTGAGTGTTTAGCGATGAAGGAGAAAGTGGCTGTAACTACAGCGTACGTTGTCGTATCTGCTTGAAATTTCCCACAATCACCAAGAGTCCCGCCTGAGGACACCTACAGGCCAATATGGACTTTTGGAGACAGCGCCACCATCTGGCAACAGGAAATATGCCTTATATGACAAACATCATCCGATTTACATGAAACTTAGAATGTGTGGTCTACATGTGATACTGAGGCGGCCCCTATAATTTGACCACGCCCAGTCACTCAGGCCACGCCCTTTCATAACATTTGAACCGTTTAAGGTATAGCTTTGTGTGAGGTGTCAATGAACTCAGCAGAGACTTCCTTTTCATTGGTGATGGTTTGACCCGCCCCTATGATGCGGCCACGCCCCTTTCACACATTTGAACCGTTAAGGTATAGTTTGTGTGAGGTGTCATTGAACTCAGCAGAGACTTCCTTTTATTGGTGATGTTTGACCCGCCCCTATGATGCGGCCACGCCCCTTTCACAATAATGAACCGTATGACGTATAGTCTTGTGTGAGGTGTCATTGAACTCAGCAGAGACTTCCTTTTTCAATGGTGATGTTTGACCTGCCCCCATGATGCGGCCACGCCCCTTCACAGATAATGAACTGTATGACGTATAGTCTTGTGTGAGGTGTCATTGAACTCAGCAGAGACTTCCTTTTATTGGTGATGTTTGACCCGCCCCCCTATGATGCGGCCACGCCCCCTTTCACAGATAATGGCTTGTATGACGTACAGTCTTGTGTGAGGTGTCATTGAACTCAGCAAGGAGAGGCGTCCGCCAGTATCCCCGACTCGCGCAGGTTAGCGAGGGCCCGTTCATCGCTGCTTGCAGCTTTAATTATTATTATTATTCCGGCAAAGTAATTGCCTTTTTGAGGGACTTATCATATTCAAAACTCACCATATTTGGCGGTCGCATCAAGTCTGGTGAAAATTTACGTATTTTAATGGTTTCGGGAATGGGCGCACAAAATGGCTCGCTAGCGCCCCTACAATAATTTGAAAATTCAGCCCCTGCACTACGTTTAACGAGAGTCACGAAACTTGGTACACATATGTAGCATGGCAGGCGGACATAAAACTCCATTGTAGCCCCCTAAACCAAACAGGAAGTCCGCCATTTTGGATTGAATGTTCGAAATTAGTGCGATTTTGGCCATTTCCACGTGTCGTACTTTAACGAACTCCTCCTAGAGCTTTCATCCAATCAGCTTCAAACTTGGTGTGTGTCATCTTAACATGTTAACGATGAAAAGTTATTAAAAGAAAACTTTTCGTCATAGGGCGTGGCCGTGGCAGGGCGGCCATTTTGTGCGATTCGCCACCAAAACAGGAAGTGGGTGTAACTTGAGCGTACGTTGTCCGATTGGATCGAAACTTTCAGGATTCATCAGAGTCCGCCCCTGACGACATATACACGCCGCTATTGGCTCAAAGTCATAGCGCCCCTAGTGGCAACAGGAAGTAGGCCTAAAAGACAAGGTGCTATACTTTAACGAACTCCTCCTAGAGATTTCATCTGATCAACTTCAAACTTGGTGTGTGTCATCTTAAGATGTTAACGATGAAAAGTTATTAAAAGAAAAACTTTTCGTCATACGGTGTGGGCGTGGCATGGCGGCCATTTTGAGTGTTTAGCGATGAAGGAGAAAGTGGCTGTAACTACAGCGTACGTTGTCGTATCTGCTTGAAATTTCCCACAATCACCAAGAGTCCAGGCCTGAGGACACCTACAGGCCAATATGGACTTTTGGAGACAGCGCCACCATCTGGCAACAGGAAATATGCCTTATATGACAAACATCATCCGATTTACATGAAACTTAGAATGTGTGGTCTACATGTGATACTGAGGCGGCCCCTATAATTTGACCACGCCCAGTCACTCAGGCCACGCCCCCTTCATAACATTTGAACCGTTTAAGGTATAGCTTTGTGTGAGGTGTCAATGAACTCAGCAGAGACTTCCTTCTTCATTGGTGATGGTTTGGCCCGCCCCTATGCGTAAGCCACGCCCACTTTCATAACATTTGAACCGTTTAAGGTATAGCTTTGTGTGAGGTGTCAATGAACTCAGCAGAGAATTCCTTTTCATTGGTGATGTTTGACCCGCCCCCTATGATGCGGCCACGCCCTTTCACAGATAATGAACCGTATGACGTAGAGTCTTGTGTGAGGTGTCATTGAACTCAGCAGGAGTTCCTTTTCATTTGCGACGATGTTCAGTGTCTGAGTGACGACAAATGCACGGCCGCAAGGAGAGGCGTCCGCCAGTATCCCCGACTCGCGCAGGTTAGCGAGGGCCGTTCATCGCTGCTTGCAGCTTTAATTAGGCCCGAAGACAGCGCGAAGGCCCTATTGAAACTGAAGGAATTATTATTATTATTATTATTATTATTCTTTTCCGTCAAATGAATTGCCTTTTTGGGGACTTATCATATTCAAAAACTCACCATATTTGGCGGTCGCATCAAGTCTGGTGAAAATTTACGTATTTTAATGGTTTTGGGAATAGGCGCACAAAATGGCTCGCTAGCGCCCTACAATAATTTGAAAATTCAGCCCCTGCAGTACGTTTAACGTAGAGTCACGAAACTTGGTCCACATATGTAGCATGGCAGGGCGGACATAAAACTCCATTGTAGCCCCCTAAACCCAACAGGAAGTCCGCCATTTTGTATTGAATGTTCGAAATTAGTGCGATTTTGGCCATTTCCACGTGTCGTACTTTAACGAACTCCTCCTAGAGCTTTCATCCAATCAGCTTCAAACTTGGTGTGTGTCATCTTAAGATGTTAACGATGAAAAGTTATTAAAAGAAAACTTTTCGTCATAGGGCGTGGCCGTGGCGGGCGGCCATTTTGTGCGATTCGCCACCAAAACAGGAAGTGGGTGTAACTTGAGCGTACTTGTCCGATTGGATCGAAACTTGTCAGGATTCATCAGAGTCCGCCCTGACGACATATACACCGCTATTGGCTCAAAGTCATAGCGCCCCTAGTGGCAACAGGAAGTAGGCCTAAAAGACAAGGTGCTATACTTTAACGAACTCCTCCTAGAGCTTTCATCTGATCAACTTCAAACTTGGTGTGTGTCATCTTAAGATGTTGAAGATGAAAAGTTATTAAAAGAAAAACTTTTCGTCACACGGTGTGGGCGTGGCATGGCGGCCATTTTGAGTGTTTAGCGATGAAGGAGAAAGTGGCTGTAACTACAGCGTACGTTGTCGTATCTGCTTGAAATTTCCCACAATCACCAAGAGTCCCGGCCTGAGGACACCTACAGGCCAATATGGACTTTTGGAGACAGCGCCACCATCTGGCAACAGGAAATATGCCTTATATGACAAACATCATCCGATTTACATGAAACTTAGAATGTGTGGTCTACATGTGATACTGAGGCGGCCCCTATAATTTGACCACGCCCAGTCATCCAGGCCACGCCCCTTTCATAACATTTGAACCGTTTAAGGTATAGCTTTGTGTGAGGTGTCAATGAACTCAGCAGAGACTTCCTTTTTCATTGGTGATGTTTGACCCGCCCCCATGATGCGACCACGCCCCTTTCACAGATAATGAACCGTATAACGTAGAGTCTTGTGTGAGGTGTCATTGAACTCAGCAGAGAGTTCCTTTTCATTGGTGATGTTTGACCCGCCCCCTATGATGCGGCCACGCCCCTTTCACAGATAATGAACCGTATGATTTATAATCTTGTGTGAGGTGTCATTGAACTCAGCAGAGACTTCCTTTTTCATTGGTGATGTTTGACCCGCTCCTTATGATGCGGCCACGCCCCTTTCACAGATAATGAACCGTATGACGTAGAGTCTTGTGTGAGGTGTCATTGAACTCAGCAGGAGTTCACTTTTCATTGGCGACGATGTTCAGTGTCTGAGTGACGCACAAATGCACGGCCGCAAGGAGAGGCGTCCGCCAGTATCCCCGACTCGCGCAGGTTAGCGAGGGCCCGTTCATCGCTGCTTGCAGCTTTAATTATTATTATTATTATTTTCCGTCAAATGAATTGCCTTTTTGAGGGACTTATCATATTCAAAAACTCACCATATTTGGCGGTCGCATCAAGTCTGGTGAAAATTTACGTATTTTAATGGTTTCGGGAATAGGCGCACAAAATGGCTCGCTAGCGCCCTACAATAATTTGAAAATTCAGCCCCTGCACTACATTTAACGTAGAGCCACGAAACTTGGTACACATATGTAGCATGGCAGGGCGGACATAAAACTCCATTGTAGCCCCCCCCTAACCCAAACAGGAAGTCCGCCATTTTGTATTGAATGTTCGAAATTGGTGCGATTTTGGCCATTTCCACGTGTCGTACTTTAACGAACTCCTCCTAGAGCTTTCATCCAATCAGCTTCAAACTTGGTGTGTGTCATCTTAACATGTTAACGATGAAAAGTTATTAAAAGAAAAACTTTTCGTCATAGGGCGTGGCCGTGGGGGCGGCCATTTTGTGCGATTCGCCACCAAAACAGGAAGTGGGTGTAACTTGAGCGTACTTGTCCGATTGGATCGAAACTTTTCAGGATTCATCAGAGTCCGCCCCTGACGACATATACACGCCGCTATTGGCTCAAAGTCATAGCGCCCCCTAGTGGCAACAGGAAGTAGGCCTAAAAGACAAGGTGCTATACTTTAACGAACTCCTCCTTGAGCTTTCATCCGATCAACTTCAAACTTGGTGTGTGTCATCTTAAGATGTTAACGATGAAAAGTTATTGAAAGAAAAACTTTTCGTCGAACGGTGTGGGCGTGGCATGGCGGCCATTTTGAGTGTTTAGTGATGAGGGAGAAAGTGGCTGAAACTACAGCGTACGTCGTCGTATCTGCTTGAAATTTCCCACAATCACCAAGAGTCCTGGCCTGAGGACACCTACAGGACAATATGGACTTTTGGAGACAGCGCCACCATCTGGCAGCAGGAAATATGCCTTATATGACAAACATCATCCGATTTACATGAAACTTAGAATGTGTGGTCTACATGTGATACTGAGGCGGCCCCTATATTTTGACCACGCCCAGTCACTCAGGCCACGCCCCCTTTCATAACATTTGAACCGTTTAAGGTATAGCTTTGTGTGAGGTGTCAATGAACTCAGCAGAGACTTCCTTCTTTATTGGTGATGGTTTGGCCCGCCCCCTATGCATAAGCCACGCCCACCTTTATAACATTTGAACCGTTTAAGGTACAGCTTTGTGTGAGGTGTCAATGAACTCAGCAGAGAATTCCGTTTTCATTGGTGATGTTAGACCCGCCCCCCCATGATGCGACCACGCCCCTTTTCACATATATTGAACTGTATGACGTATAGTGTTGTGTGAGGTGTCATTGAACTCAGCAGAGAGTTCCTTTTGATTGGTGATGTTTGACCCGCCCCCTATGATGCGGCCACGCCCCTTCACAGATAATGAACCGTATGACGTAGAGTCTTGTGTGAGGCGTCATTGAACTCAGCAGGGAGTTGACTTTTCATTTGCGACGATGTTCAGTGTCTGAGTGACGCGCAAATGCACGGCCGCAAGGAGAGGCGTCCGCCAGTATCCCCGACTCGCGCAGGTTAGCGAGGGCCCGTTCATCGCTGCTTGCAGCTTTAATTATTATTATTATTATTATTATTATTATTATTAGATTTAATCTTAATTTGTCAGAGTTCAGTGGTCTGTTTTTCTCTGCGAAGACAGTCTTGAATTTTTAACGCCGTGGAGATGAAACTGGGTCACTGCAGCAGAACCGTGGCCCGCCTGCTGCAGGTCTGGTTCTGCTGCACCTGGTCCAAGTCCAGCAGAGGAACACACACCAGACCATTAACACACACCAGACCATTACAGCACGAACAACATTAAATACCCCGATGGGGTTCTTATTTGCTGTCGTATGTTTTTTTATATATATATATACGACAGAATAAGAACCCTGGGTTCTTACACAGTATATACAGTGTGTATGTATATATTAATTATTAATGTTTTTCTGGATTGCCTCCATTGTTTGTGGTTTCCAGGTCTGAGGGACTGGTACCTGAGGAACACGATAGGCTCCACCCACCAGAACCAGGCCAACGGAAAGGTCAACGCAGGCGTCAACACCAAGGCAAACGGGGGGGTCAAAGGTCAGGCCGGAGGGGGAGGAGCTCTGCCCGGCAGACGGAGGACTCACGGCGGCGTCCAGCAGGCGGCCTATCAGACGGAGACGAGTCATCACAAAAAGACGCTGCCGCATTCAGCCACGTTCCATGGACACCCGCTGCACGGCAGGTAGGACTCACCTGCACAGGTACAGAGCCGTCAGCCAATCAGGACATTGCAACACCTCAACTAACACAAGTAAAATAACAGAAAAGAAGAACAGCGTCTTTGGGGAAAATGGGACGTGTTGTACTTTGAGGATTCATTAGTTTGGTCAATGAACCTCAACCTGACCCATTTCTCTCTCTCTCGTTATCTCTCTGTCTGTCTGTCCCTGTCTCTCTCTCTCTCGCTCTCTGTCTGTGTGTCTCTCTATTCTTTCTTTCTCTTTCTGTGTCTCTTTCTGTTTGTCTTTCTCTCTCTTACTGTCTTTCTGTCTGTCTCTCTATCTTCTCTTTTCTCTCTCTCTCTCTCTCTCTCTCTCTCTCTCTCTCTCTCTCTCTCTCTCTCTCTCTCAGGTCTGTGGAAAGCTCTCTCTACCAAGACTCATTCCCTCCTCAGAAACTGGAAGACCAGCCATCTCCTGGAACTCTGGTCTGACTCCCCCGACCAATCAGGAAGCTGATCCCGGGCTGGCTTCCTGGGGTCATGGCCTCTCTGGACTGCTGTGTCCTGCGGGTTCTTCAGGAGAACAGGGGTTACGTCCCAGGTCGTTAAATTGCATCCATGTTTCCTTCACTTGCAAGAAAGCACAGGAAGGAAACGAGGAAATGTGTTTTTAGAGGGATGAGACGTCCTTTCCTCAGAAGTGTCACATGACTTTGTCAGCTGTGTGGGCGGAGTTAGCAACGGCTTCCAGGAAGGATGCTCTCTGTATCCTCATAGCTCCTCAGATCCCTCCATCCTCGCTCATAGCTCCTCAGAGATCCCTCCTTTATCTTTGCTCATACATCCTCAGAGATCCCTCCTCCATCCTCGCTCATAACTCCTCAGATTCCTCCTCCATCCTCGCTCATAGCTCCTCAGATTCCTCCTCCATCCTCGCTCATAGCTCCTCAGAGACCCATCCTCGCTCATAGCTCCTCAGAGACCCCTCCTCCATCCTCGCTCATACCTCCAAGATCCCTCCTCCATCCTCGCTCATAGCTCCTCAGAGATCATTCACCATCCTCTCTCATAGCTCCTCAGAGATCCCTCCTCCATCCTCGCTCATAGCTCCTCAGAGACCACTCCTCCATCCTGTAGCAGAAGAAGTTACCCCGCTCTTTGATTTCATGTTTATGGAGAAGGAGAAAATGGTATGCTACCACGTCATGGCCGAGCGAAGGTAACCCCAATTTCCACGTTACGGCTGCAGATCGGCGCCGTGCTCCGTGTTGCCATGACTGACAGCTGAAGTCTCGAGGACGCACGAGATCTCGCGAGATTTCGTAGAATAGAACCACTAAACCACCACCAGTTAGTTTCCATCCAGAGGAGTAGAGGGGGAACCACTCTGCTGTTTCCACGGTGTAGAGCAGGGAGATACGATCCGCCGTGAGCACGCTCCATTTTATTTTGAAAATTAACCGGATGTTTTATTTTGTTTCTGACAACTTCCTGTCCTGTCCTATCTGCCGTGTGCTGATTGGCCACGGAGCTCTCCGGCGTCCGGCCAATAGGAGCTCTGTATCTGGTCTGGAGGTGGGACGCAGTCAGCGGAAATACACACACTGACTTTAATGGAAACCGAATGACTCCGCAGCCGTTCAGGACCCGGTGGAAATTGGGGGAGAGTCGCCCAATCGGTGTCTCGAGCTACCTACGTACCGACCCGCGGCGTCGATTTAACACAGGAGCATAAATAGTCCTTAAGCATCACTGGACTGGCTGCCCCCCAAAGAGGCTTTGGGCTAAAAAAACAACACACAGCTGTCATGTGAGAACATTTTAAAATGAACTGCAGGTTTTTTTTTTACAGTCGGATTGTTGTTTTTTTAACGTTTTCTACGACAACGTCTTTAATCTGCGATCCGACTCCGCTCAGACAATCAGGACGAAACCAGACTTTTATATAAAACTTATGATGATGAAGATGAAGAAGAAACTGTTGCACTCTCTCTCTCTCTCTCTCTCTCTCTCTCTCTCTCTCTCTCTCTCTCTCTCTCTCTCTCTCTCTCTCTCTCTCTCTCTCTCTCTCTCTCTGAGGACAGATAATCACCAGCTCAGTCCCACAGACCAGCAGTTTTTAAAAGTGTGAACGATGAACTTTGGATAAAGTTTCCAGCTGGTCGGATCAGGCGAGCTGCTTGACTCCTCTCAGGTGAGCCTCTTCAGGTATTCCGTTTGGACTCGACGTCAACATGCAGCAGACGGGGGGGGGGGCTCACACTCGTCTACTGTGTGACGTCCTGCTGCCCTGCACCCTGAGGACAACCAGCAACACCAGAAACTGGACTTCCTGTCTCTGTGCTTGGAAGTAGTGTCACCCCCCGATGTGAGTCGAGTGCAGATGTGAGTCTGCATGCTCAGATTTAAACGGTTTACGGCATAACGCGTCACACTGAAATTTGTGAAATCCATGAAATAATAAAGTTTTCTCATTACAAACAATAAGATGGGAATCATTTCAGAAGCGTTGTAGCTATCTTTGATTGTTTGGTTGCTAACGTTAGCTCAAAACACCATTCAACTGACAGCCTTTGTTGTGTTTGATTGCTAACTTCTAGCTAGCTAAGCTAGCAGTCATTTCAAATGCGCTTTAGCAGTCTATGATTGATTGATTGCTAACGTGTAGCTAAGCTAGCAGTCATTTCAAAAGCGTTGTAGCTAGCTATGATTGATTGGTTGCTAACGTTAGCTCAAAACACCATTCAACTGACAGCCTTTGTTGTATTTGATGCTAACTTGTAGCCAACAGTGAACCAACTTCGTTAAGTAGGTCCATTTTTACTGTGTTGACATTACAGAAGTCTCTTGTTAGCATCTTATATGCTACTTGTCGCTAAGTGACGCATGCGCGACTCACAGCTTCACTCGACTCACATCGGGCAGTGAAAGCAGCATCAGCAAACTCAAAGTTTGAAAAAAGAGAATGAAATGGCGTCCACCCAGGAAATAATGTGACGTATTTCTGCTCATTTTGAAGAAGCGCATCAGAAATGCTGAAAGGAAACGGCAACATTCAACAAAACGTCTTCAATAGCACACAGACGTTGCTTTGTACGCTCCCCTGAGGGGGCTGATTCTCTAAGTGGGACATGGGGACGCCTTTGTTGCATAAGTTGGAACGTTAAAGGGGAACTTCGGCTATTTTTCCCGATCTGGACCCTGTTTTATGTGTTTTTGTGTCTAACGGAGAAGCAGTGGCGGCAAAAACTGTCCTGTTAGTAGAGTCCTGAGGAGGGTCCCAGTCAAGCTGGAGTCACAGGACAGAGTCTGACTGTCCCGGGACAGTCATTGGAGTCATAGGATATTGTACAGGACAATGTCTGACTGTCCCGGGACAATCATTGGAGTCATAGGATATTGTACAGGACAATGTCTGACTGTCCCGGGACAGTCATTGGAGTCATAGGATATTGTACAGGACAATGTCTGACTGTCCCGGGACAGTCATTGGAGTCACAGAACTGGGACAGTCATTGGAGTCACAGGACAGTGTCTGTCCTGTCTAACTGTCCCGGGACAGTCAGACACTGTCCTGTGACTCCAATGACTGTCCCAGTTCTGGGACTCCAATGACTGTCCCGGGACAGTCATTGGAGTCACAGGACATTGTGCAGGACAGTGTCTGACTATCCCTGGACAATCATTGGAGTCACAGGATATTGTACAGGACAATGTCTGACTGTCCCGGGACAGTCATTGGAGTCACAGAACTGGGACAGTCATTGGAGTCACAGGACAGTGTCTGTCCTGTCTAACTGTCCCGGGACAGTCAGACACTGTCCTGTGACTCCAATGACTGTCCCAGTTCTGGGACTCCAATGACTGTCCCGGGACAGTCATTGGAGTCACAGGACATTGTGCAGGACAGTGTCTGACTATCCCGGGACAATCATTGGAGTCACAGGACAGTTTTTGCCCCCCCAAGGCCACGCCAAGACACACCCTTCAATAGCAGCTTGATTGGTTGGGGTTAGGATAGCTGATTGGACGGGGGCTAGGACCTGTACATGTAGGCATGGATGCCGGGCCAATAGCAGTGTGTGAATGCTATTGAAGGGCGGTCTTGGCAGGGCCATGGTAGGATTTGCGTCTGAGTCTGACTTAATGCCCCCCCCCGCCCCCCACTGTTGGAGTTTGTAATGTTCCACAATGTTATTTTTGACTTACCGGTCGATCCCTATCAGGAGCCTTTCAAAATAAGACAAATCCCGTTCCACCACGGACAAGGTTTTAGTCTCTGCAGGACTTTGAGTCAGGATCCAAATCCAGTCTGAGAGCAATAAGAGGACCGGGGGAGTCCGTGTTGTGTTCTGATTTAACCTTTTCAACTTTTCAGGATGAAAACCATTTGCAGCGACAATCAGACGGATGATGTCACAGTGTTGATTGAACTGAAACTCAGTGAAACGTTTTTTTTTAAGTGTCCATGAACTCAACATGAATGAAATGCAGCGCTTTATTTTTTAATTCAAACGTCCGAGGGCGTCAAGAAGATTTTAAATGATCCATTTAATCCATGGTTTTTTTATTATGAATCAATGACATGTCTCTCGTAGGTGTTGTGACGTCTGTGGTTCTTATCGTCTGTTCTGGGTTCAGTTCCTTAAACAGGAAGTGACCGCAGCTTTGGAGGAGCAGAAGAAGTCCCGGCATGCTCAGTCCCGGCATGCTCAGAACTCAGAAACATGTAGACTAGTGACAGAAAGCTAGTAGTACGTGTAATACTATCATACTCTGCAGTAACGCAGTGTTATTTCTGTTATTTAACCCTCCTGTTGTCCTCGGGTCAAATTTGACCCACGTTCTAAGTTTCTATATCAGAAAATTTTGGGTTTCTTTCAACCAAATTTCATTGAATTTTTGGTGTTTTTATTGAATTTTATAGAAATATTCTGACTTCACTTTGACCGTCTGTGGTTATCCATCAACATACGTTCCTTTGAGCTTAAATATTAGTTAGAATTATTCATACTTTCTGCTTTTTTTAACTCAAAAGTTAGATATAATTTCATGTATGTGGTGTTTTGACCTTAAAATCCCAAAAAAATGAGTGTGAAAGTAGTGGTAAAAATGTCAAAATATTACAAAAACTAACTTTTAAGAGACAAAAGCAGCAGTTTGTGACAAACGTGTCAAAAAAAAGTTAATTTTTTGGAGTCGGAAGGACAACACAAGGGTTAATACTGTGATACTCTGCAGTACTGCAGTGGTATTATTATATTTTGGAGTACTACGGTGCACAAACGTCACCAGCCAGCAACCAAACTCTGTATACATTTCTGAGTATTTAAGGAAAAAAAGTATATTTATTAATATAACTCTGTTATATTTTATGTTTCTTTGTGTTAACCCTCGTGTCGTCTTCCCGTCAAAATCAAAAATCAACACTTTTGTTGATGCTTTTATCGATGTTTTTAACTTTTTCTTACGTTTTGTCCCTTTTTTCAACACTTTTGTCACGTTTTTTTATGTTTAACACTACGTAAGACTAACTTATTAACTTTAGTTTTACAGTTATTTTTGGAATTTATGGTCAATAAACCTCATTTATAGGAAATTATACCTAATGTTTGAGTTAGAAAAGCAGAAATTAGGAATTATTGAGACTAAAATTAAAGGAATGGATGTTGATGATAATCACAGACTGGAATATGTCAACTTTTACTCTCAATACTATTTCAAAAACACTTCAATTTGTTTTTCTCCAAATGTTATAAAATTGAATAAGACGCCCCAAAATTAATGAAAGTAGAGATTTGTACTTGGCAAAGAGCGTTGGGTGGAATCAATCATGTTATTTTGGGGAATTAAAAAGAACATTGATATAGGACAACATGAGGACAACATGAGGACAACATGGGGACAACATGGGGACAACATGAGGACAACATGAAGACAACATGGGGACAATATGAAGACAACATGAGGGCAACATGGGGACAATATGAGGAGAACATGAGGACAACATGAGGACATTATGGGGACATGAGGGCAATATGAAGGCAACATGGGGACAACATGAGGACAACATGGGGACTACATGAAGACAACATGGGGACAACATGAGGACAACATGAAGACAACATGAGGGCAACATGGGGACAATATGAGGACAACATGAGGACATTATGGGGACATGAGGGCAATATGAAGGCAACATGGGGACAACATGAGGACAACATGGGGACTACATGAAGACAACATGGGGACAACATGAAGACTACATGGGGACAACATGAGGGCAATATGAAGGCAACATGGGGACAACATGAAGACAACATGAGGACAACATGGGGACAACATGAGGACAACATGGGGACAACATGAGGACAACATGAGGACAACATGGGGACAACATGAGGACAACATGAAGACAACATGAGGGTTGAAGGATTTCCTGCTGGTGAGGAATAGGCGAAGTCTCTCCTTTTCAGCTGGACACCACGGGACCTTATTTTGGACAAAATCCGTTCAGTAGAGGACACGGGGGGACATCTTCGTTGGATCCTGTGGGAACTGAGCCATAAATTACACGTATGATGTCGGGTTGAAAGATAATTCAGCGAGTGACGCACCGCTTGGTTTAGTGTGAAAACTTCATCAGAATCATGTGTTTGTCCTTATAAATGATTCTGATGAATGAATATTAACCCTCGTCGGTCGGGACCTTCTCGTGTCCCTCGGCTCACCCTGTCGGGACCTTCTCGTGTCCCTCGGGTCAGCCTGTCGGGACCTTCTCGTGTCCCTCGGGTCACCCTGTCGGACCTTCTCGTGTCCTCGGGTCACCCTGTCGGGACCTTCTCGTGTCCCTCGGGTCACCCTGTCGGGACCTTCTCGTGTCCCTCGGGTCAGCCTGTTGGGACCTTCTCGTGTCCCTTGGGTCACCCTGTCGGGACCTTCTCGTGTCCCTCGGGTCAGCCTGTCGGGACCTTCTCGTGTCCCTCGGGTCAGCCTGTCGGGACCTTCTCGTGTCCCTCGGGTCACCCTGTCGGGACCTTCTCGTGTCCCTCGGGTCACCCTGTCGGGACCTTCTCGTGTCCCTCGGGTCACCCTGTCGGGACCTTCTCGTGTCCCTCGGGTCACCCTGTCGGGACCTTCTCGTGTCCCTTGGGTCACCCTGTTGGGACCTTCTCGTGTCCCTTGGGTCACCCTGTTGGGACCTTCTCGTGACCTTCTCAGTGGCCGAGACAAGTCCGAGACCACAGAAAAACGGTCTCGAGCCCGGACTCAAGTCCAAGACCGGTCTTGAGTCCTACAGCCCCGATAACATAACATCTATGTTCAGGGAATGAATCAGTCTCTACTAGAACACTATTAAAGATGGAAGTGGGTTCGTTTTTATCATCAGGTTATAATTCATGTTAAAAATCACTATGGAAACAACATAAGTGTCATATCCAGAATAATGTTCTGAGTCAGGAATACATGTTTATCTCAGGAAATAAGGTAAGGTGCTGATTTCAGGTAGAAAACATGGAACTGGGACCATTTTTCTTCTTGTAAAAATTTGAAATGGGTCAATTTGACCTGAACACCATCCGAGGGGTTAAAAAATTAATTATAAATGCCGATACCGATATATCAGGAAATGCTAATGCATGCCATGCTAATGCAAATGCTAATATTGGGCTCTATTGTCCTATTTCTGTATTTTGTAGTCTTCAACAAACTGACTTTCATTAGTTGCAGAAATATTTTTTAAAGTGACAAACATCATAAATGTAATTTATGGCTCAATTCAAACTGGATCAAACCATTATTGGTTCCCCCACCGTCACTCCCAGACATATGTTCTTTTTTCCGAAATAAGTTTCCATGGTGGTCCAGTGGAAAGGGGCGGGAC
>JABXJD010000302.1:247500-252500 GCA_013375575.1 Percina caprodes
AGTAGGTCCATTTTTACTGTGTTGACATCACAGAAGTCTCTCGTTAGCATCTCGGAGGCTACTTGTCGCAAAGTGACGCATGCGCGACTCACATCTGCACTCGACTCACATCAGGGAGAGACAACATCACCACCAGTCTGTAAAGAGGCTTCAATAAAGAAAAGCGCTTGTTTCAAATCACAGAAGAAAGTTGTAGCATTTGTAATGCAGTCGGCTTGTAAAATTAAATGAGAATCAAAGATTATTTAACATTAATTATTATTTAACAGGGTGAATCGATCACAATTTTGTTTTTTTTTACGATGAATCGTGCAGGCCTAATTACAAGTTTTCTGAAATTATGTGTGTATATGTATGCAAATGAGTCAATAACTTATTAAATATGTGTGTATTTTGCATATATTTCCAGAATAGAAATGTGAACTTTGGATTAAGCCAGGTTCAAAATTGTTGTTACATTTTCTTGACAGATTAATGTTTTTACAGAGTCGATTTTGGATATTTTTGACTCTTTTTATGACTCCATTAATCAGAAAATACTGAGATATTCTTTTCCTCCACGTTTTTATGAATCAAATGTTGTATACATCAGGCTGTGCATGATATGTGAACAAAGCCCTGCGTTCAGAATATAGATAGGAGTGAAAGTAGAGAGTTCGGTGTTAGACCTGCGCGATTAATCGTTATAAAATCGTGATCTCGATTCACCCTCTTCACGATTTCATTTTTAAATAACTTAGATATTTTTGTTTTTTAATGACTTTGATTCTCATTTAACTCTTGTGTTGTCTTCCCGTCAACCATGAAAACAAACCATGTTTTGCTCACTTTTTTCAACATTATTATCGCTTTTTCCAACATTTTTGTCAGTTTTTCACTGTTGTGGGTGTTTTTTTGTTGTTGTTTTTGTTGTTTTTTCCTAAGTCTTTTTGATATTTTTAATGTAACGCTTATTTCGACAGCCATTTTTTTGTGACAAAAAACAACATTAACTGAAAATGGGTCAAATTTGCCCCGAGGACAACATGAGGGTTAATTTTACAAGCCGACTGCATCACCTGTGAGTTTTACACATAGTGTATAAAATAGGTTTTAAAGTGCTGCAATGCCCCCTTCTCTTCATTGAAGCCTCTATGTCTATCTATCATATGTCATCTATGTTTCCAGGTTTCTGGTGATGTGCTATAGATGCCGAAAAAAAAATCTATGTTTGTTACTCTGCCAGTTTGTTTTGTTATGGTCAAAACAATCGTGGCAGAGAATCGTGATATCAAGTCTAAGCAAAAGAATTGTGATTCATATCTTTCCCCGAATCGTGCTACTTGGTGTGTGTAAGGCTGAATCCCATTTCTCTATCTTACCCCTACCCCTTGGCCCTTGAAACCAAGGGGTAGGGGCTAGGGGTGAAAAGGAGTGCTGTTGAAGAGGAGATGTCAGTCCTCTCTAGTGGACTATTTATGTATATTTATGTTGCCATGGACCTTTTTCACGGCAGACATGTTGCCATGTCCTAGTAGGAAAAGCACATTCAAAGGCATTAATGATGGCTGCATTCCACTTAGGAGAGGCCCTGGTGTTGTGCATGCTGACTCCTGAACCAGCTCACTGGGACACTGGATGGAACTGAGCCATCGTTAAGGTCAATTTCAGCTGCGCTTTTCCTACTATGACAAGTCAAAATGTCTGTTGTGAAGAAGGTCTATTACACAAACCTATCGTTGGGATTTTTTATCTTCTAGTTTCTTATCAGCTGACTCCCACAGTGATATATATATGTGTGTGTGTGTGTGTGTGTGTGTGCCCTTTGCGCTGCCAGGCCGTATGGTGTGCATGTCATACGTTCCCTTGCGAGATAATCCCTCTAACCCTCGTGTTGTCTTCCCGTCAAAATTGAAAATCAGCACTTTTGTTGACGCTTTTTTTTCAATGTTTTTAACTTTTTCTTATGTAACACTAACTTATTAACTTTAGTTTTACAGTTATTTTTGGAATTTATGGTCAATAAACCTCATTTATAGCAAATTATACCTAATGTTTGAGTTAGAAAAGCAGAAATTAGGAATTATTGAGACTAAAATTAAAGGAATGGATGTTGATGATAATCACAGACTGGAATATGTCAACTTTTACTCTCAATACTATTTCAAAAACACTTCAATTTGGTTTCAAATGCTATAAAATTGAATAAGATGCCCCAAAATTAATGAAAGTAGAGATTTGTACTTGGCAAAGAGCGTTGTGTGGAATCAATCATGTTATTTTGGGGAATTAAAAAGAACATTGATATGAGGACAACATGAGGACATTATGGGGACAACATGGGGACAACATGGGGACAACATGGGGACAACATGAGGGCACCATGAGGACATTATGGGGACAACATGAGGACATTATGGGGACAACATGAGGACAACATGAGGACATTATGGGGACAACATGAGGGTTAATGAACAGATATCAAGGTGAAACCTCCCCAGCTGTTTACTGACATTAAAGGGTATCTACCGTTTTTCAACCGGCACAAAAGTGCTCATATGGCCGCTGACCGGCTCAGGTTAACATCCTAAGTGTCTGACAACATCATGGAAAGGATTTCTAAGGAGGTTGAACTTTCTCAAATACTCAAATAACTAGGCAAGGCAGCTTTATATTATTTATATAGCTTATTTCAGCAACAGGGCAGTCCAAAGTGCTTTACATAAAAACAATTAAAATAATAAAAGTTACAGTGCAGTACAAGACATTAAACATTAAAGAGCAGTTAAAAGCTGTTAAACATAAAATATTATACTATATACTCTTCATTGATCCCTATGGGAAATTACAATTTACACTCTGTTGTTATTCCACATTATACATACACACACACACACACACACACACACACACATGCTCAGGTCCTATACATGCACTAATGGAGAGATGTTATGTATATATGTATGTATGTCTATATATATGTGTATATGCATGTATGAGTGTGTGTGTGTGTGTGTGTATATATATATATATATATATATATATATATATATATATATATATATATATATATATATATATATATATATATATATTAGACACATTGAATTGAAACGTGACATTTTCTAAAAGCACTCCCCTGGTATATACTGGTTAATAACAGTCTTACAACACGCTGGCCTTACTGTAGATCTCTAACAGATAAGATGAGATATGATTAACTTTATTAGTAGCTCAGGATATTTAAAGGTGCAGCAGAGAAATACATAATTGTAATAAATAGTAGAAAAATAGTTTTGGTTTGTAAACTAGATTAAAACTGTGAGCATGTTGTATTCACTGGTGCAGCTTCTTCACTTTATTCTGTTCTACTGCTGTCTGCACGGCAGAGGGGTGGGGGGGGCGCACACACACACACACACACACACACACACACACACACACACACACACACACACACACATACATATTCAGAGCAATATGGTAATATTGTGATAAAACGTGTGATTTACACCCCTAATGTGTCCCTGAGGTCCTGCTGACAGGTCTTCCTCCGTCTCTGCAGGTGGACCATCGCAGTCTGAGGGCAACATGCTGTTTCCGTGACAGCGTGTGGACTCCTCCTGTGACACGCTAGGGTTACCGTCCTCTGATTGGACAGCTAGCGCCTGCCTGCCAGCATGCAGCTGAGCTGTGCGGAGCTGAGTCGGAGCTCCAGACTCAGGAAGCTGACGGCCGCGCTGCTCGCCGCCTACGCCGTCAAGAAGCTGTCCCCGTACTTCTGGAGGAGGATGCAGGTTCGAGAGACACACACACACACACACACACACAGGGCAAAACGCCAGCAACCAATCGGAATATAGACGTCCTTCCGAAGATATGATGTAAACTAGTTGCGAGAAAATGGAGGAAGATTTTCTGGGCTCCCAATCATTTCTGCTGTTAGCAGTTAGCGTTAGCTGCCGGTCACATGGTCTCTAACCAGGCCGCTCACACTAGCTCTGTTTCCATCTACACGTTTTATCCGAATTAAGTGATATCGAATGAAAGATGCCTTCTGGAAACAGTCAAATTCAATGGAATTTCATGAATATCGACTCAAAGAAAATAAGTTCGGTCTCATCGGATTTTCTCTTGATCGATATACGATGAACGCTGATGGAAACGTTATTTCCCGAATAAATAATGACTTAGGTTGTTTTATGGTTGCATCCCACCACAAAACGCAGAAGAAGAAGTTGTAGTTGATTTCCCCCAGTGTTTCCTCTCTGTCTGCACACATGGCGGACATCAACAAAGACAGATGGACGTGGACGGACGAGGAGACGAGAGACTTTCTGGATTTAATTGATCAGGAACTCGTGAAGGAAAATGGCCGAGAAAGGTTAGGACAAGCCGTGGGACGTCCTGCGGAGACAATGGAAGACGCTCAGACAGAGAGACATGTCTCAAAAAAGAGTCCTTAGGTCAAATTTGACCCGTTTTCAGTTTTTTTAATCGCAAAAACTGGGCCTTTGAAATAAGAGCTGAACATGTCCACATTAGAAATATCAAATAACTCTGGAAAAAAAACATTTAAAAAGCACCCACAACATTGAAAAAGTGACAAAAATGTCAGAAAAAAGTGATAATAGTTTTTCATGGTTGACAGGAAGGCAACACGAGGGTTAAACAGAAACATCACGTCTTCCATCCATCCATCCATCTTCATCCGCTTATCCGGTATCGGGTCTCGGGGGCAGCAGCTCCAGTAGGGGACCCCAAACTTCCCTTTCCCGAGCCACATCAACCAGCTCCGACTGGGGATCCCGATCCCAGGCCAGGTTGGAGATATAATCTCTCCACCTAGTCCTGGGTCTTCCCCGAGGCCTCCTCCCAGCTGGACGTGCCTGGACCACCTCCCTAGGGAGGCGCCCAGGAGGCATCCTTACCAGATGCCCGAACCACCTCAACTGGCTCCTTTCGACGTGAAGGAGCAGCGGCTCTACTCCGAGGTCCTCTCGGAGGACTGAGCTTCTCAC
>JABXJD010000302.1:257500-262500 GCA_013375575.1 Percina caprodes
TAGATGGATAGATGGATAGATGGATGGATAGATGGATGGATAGATGGATAGATGGATGGATAGATGGATAGATGGATAGATGGATGGATAGATGGATAGATGGATAGATGGATGGATAGATGGATGGATAGATGGATGGATAGATGGATAGATGGATGGATAGATGGATAGATGGATGGATAGATGGATAGATGGATAGATGGATGGATAGATGGATGGATAGATGGATGGATAGATGGATAGATGGATGGATAGATGGATAGATGGATGGATAGATGGATGGATAGATGGATAGATGGATGGATAGATGGATAGATGGATGGATAGATGGATCGATAGATAGATAGATAGATAGATAGATAGATAGATAGATAGATAGATGGATGGATGGATGGATGGATAGATAGATAGATAGATAGATAGATAGATATTGATCCCAATAAAATGGGAAATTATAGTGTTCCAGCAGCAAAATCAGTCACACAGCATAGAATATAAATAGAAATGAAATACTAGAATACAATATACATACATGCAATATACATGACATAATACTAGGATAAAATACAAGAACAAGTATTTGAATATATACAGAGAGCCTTCTGAATGCAGGAAGGGTCTCAGGACCTGGGAGGACATGATGAGGGGTAGTAGGAACGCGTTTGACTGCAGGAGGGGTCTCTAGGACTGCGAAGGGTGAGGCCCCCTCCAGGTCACATCTCCGGGGACCAAAACTCAACGCCAGGCTGATACAAAAAGTCAAATAAACTGAACGGGTCCCGGTGACCCGAAGGACAACACAAGGGTTCATAATCAAAATCTTTGTGGAGAAAATGAACAGGTTTTTCACTTCTGGAACCACACTGTTGAGCTCCGTTTGAGTTCCTGAACGCCCCATGCTCTGTTTTGGTCCTCTGTCTCTGCAGACGTACTACCGTGTCAGCAACATGGACGGCCGTCTGTCCAATCCGGATCAGTCTCTCACCGAGGACATCGTCATGTTCTCGGCCTCGGTCGCTCATCTGTACTCCAACCTGACCAAACCCATCCTGGACGTGGTGGTGACCTGCTACACGCTGCTGCGCACCGCCGAGTCCAAAGGTACACCCGGCTCACCTGCAGTCCTCATCAGGGCTCTTTCTTTTGTACCTCAGGCTGTTAGACAGCACAACAAGCACTTTAAACGTACATTTTTATAAGTTTCTATTTTTATTTCTTTTTAAATTGTATTTATGTAATATTGTAGTGTATTTGTGGTAATGTATTTGTTCTCTAGTTTTTATGGGTAAGATGGCACTGTAAGCACTGTAATTTCCATTTTTATGGATGAAATAAACTTGACTTGACTTGACTTGAGGGTTGGGTACCTTTCACTTTTTTATCGTAATATAAATTCGGTTCCCGGTACCCAACGGTTATTTTTTTTTCTTTCTGTAATTACAAAAAAATTATTTCAGATGTAAAAACAATTCCAAACCTATTTTTTTATTATCCTATTTATTTATGTAGAATATTTTACCCTGACAGAAATTGAACAAAAATAAAAATAAAGCCCTCTCTCTCTCCTCCCAAACCCGTCCCTACAACATATTAAATTGAATAATTATTCATTTCTTACTCACTGTAACTTGTATTATTATTATTATTATTATTATTATTATTATTATATTTTAGCCTGTTTTATTTGCATCATGACTGTTTTTAATTGCTCTTTAATGTTTCATGTAAAGCTCTTTGAGTTGCCTTGTTGCTGAAAGGTGCTGTAGAAAGAAAGTTGCCTTGCTTCACAACATCCGTCTTACACAGAGACGGGGGACGGGGACGGACATCTGGTCAAAAAAGAGAGACATCCGGCAGAATTTCCGGCTGCACCTAAACAATCCCGGAAATGAAACGCCATCGATATAGTTTAATATCGCGGTGCCGATAAGGAACAATACATGGTACAGCCTCGTGATGACTGTCCTCCTCCTCCTCCTCCCTGCAGGAGCCAACACCACGTGGCCGTCCGTCATCGCCGGCCTGGTGGTGGCGCTCACCGCCAAAGTCCTGCGCTCCTGCTCGCCTCGATTTGGGAAGCTGGTGGCGGAGGAGGCGAAGAGGAAAGGAGACCTGAGATACATGCACTCCCGCATCATCGCCAACTCCGAGGAGATCGCCTTCTACGGTGGACACAAGGTGAGCGCCCTCTAGTGTACCAGCGTAGACACGGGCAGCAGGACGTGTTCAGTCTGGCAGACGGACAGAAGGACGTTTCCATCTCACCTTCCTCTCTCTGTGTGTTGCCGTTCTCGAACTCCTTCGGGAAACAACAACAAAGTTCGAGCTAGCGACCTAAAAATAAAGTTTTGAAGAAGATGTGGACGTCTAACAAGGCAGGCCTGCTCGGTTCATTCAGGGAATTCGCAGGTGGAGATTCGCAGGTGGAGTTGGCCCTGTCTCTGACGTTAATGTTGAGTTTGGGTGTGTTTGATTCGTAGGTGGCGATGGCCCTGTCTCTGACGTTAATGTTGAGTTTGGGTGTGTTTGATTCGCAGGTGGAGATGGCCCTGTCTCTGATGTTAATATTGAGTTTGGGTGTGTTTGATTCGCAGGTGGAGATGGCCCTGTCTCTGATGTTAATATTGAGTTTGGGTGTGTTTGATTCGCAGGTGGAGATGGCCCTGTCTCTGATGTTAATATTGAGTTTGGGTGTGTTTGATTCGCAGGTGGAGATGGCCCTGTCTCTGATGTTAATATTGAGTTTGGGTGTGTTTGATTCGCAGGTGGAGATGGCCCTGTCTCTGATGTTAATATTGAGTTTGGGTGTGTTTGATTCGCAGGTGGAGATGGCCCAGCTGCAGAGCAGCTACCTGTCTCTGTCCTCTCAGATCCACCAGATCCTGCTGAAGCGTCTCTGGTACGTCATGCTGGAACAGTTCCTCATGAAGTACGTATGGAGCGCCTCTGGCCTGGTGATGGTCGCCGTGCCGATCATCACCGCCACAGGATACTCCAGACACGGTAAAAACACTGTACCACAGTAGTGTTGCACCATATGATGAAAATATGAAATATGCACAGTCTTGTATAAAGTACTTGAAAGCAATACTTAGTATGTTACCCAGTGAATGTAATTAAGTATCCAAAGAGCACATGGTGCGCTTTAAATACTTTTATATAGACCTTAGTGGTCCCTAATACTGTATCTGAAGTCTCTTTATATAGACCTTAGTGGTCCCCTAATACTGTATCTGAAGTCTCTTTATATAGACCTTAGTGGTCCCCTAATACTGTATCTGAAGTCTCTTTTATATAGACCTTAGTGGTCCCTAATACTGTATCTGAAGTCTCTTTATATAGACCTTAGTGGTCCCTAATACTGTATCTGAAGTCTCTTTATATAGACCTCAGTGGTCCCTAATACTGTATCTGAAGTCTCTTTATATAGACCTTAGTGGTCCCTAATACACAAAGAGAGACACACACAGACAGACAGACCTGTACACACAAATCCAATGGCTGACTTCCATTGTTGTTTACATGAGCCTCATCATGCTCTGACACACACACACACACACACACACACACACACACACACACACACACACACTTACTTACTTATAAATCAAGGTGTATTTTGCCCTTTGACCCATGATGTCAGACTCGGAGGAGGTGAAGCAGGCGGCCCTGGAGATGAAGGAGGAGGAGCTGGTGAGTGAGCGATCGCAGGCCTTCACCACGGCCAGAAACCTCCTCAACTCTGCAGCCGACGCCGTGGAGAGGATCATGAGCTCGTACAAGGAGGTGCCCTTCCTTCTCCTCCTTCCTCCTCTTTTTCCTCCTCCTCTTCATCATCCTTTTCTTCTCCTCTTTCTCTTCCTCTTCTTTCTCTTCCTCCTCCTCCTCCTCCTCCTCCTCCTCCTCCTCCTCCCAGCACTCGTTTTAGTTCCGAGTGTCCCACGCCAACAATCTTACTGTGTGTGTGCATGTGTATGTATATGTGTGTCTCTGTGTGTATGTGTGTGTGTGTGTGTGTGTGTGTGTGTGTGTGTGTGTGTGTGTGTGTGTGTGTGTGTGTGTGTGTCTACAGGTGACGGAGCTGGCAGGTTACACATCTCGGGTCTCTGAGATGTTTGATGTGTTTGAGGACGTGAATGCGGGCGTGTACCATCGCTCTGCAGACAGAGAGGAGGCGTCAGCAGCAGGAGGACCAGGAGGAGGAGCAGGAGGAGCAGGAGGAGCAGGAGGAGCTGTGGTCCAGCACGGCCAGAGAGTCTGTGGTCGTCTGGAGATGAGAGGTAGGAGCTCAGTCAGCTGAGACTGTGAGATGACTGTAATGACGAGATGAACCAGTAGCTGTGGGTTGCAGGTCAGGTGATCAGTGTGGAGAAGGGGATTCGCTGTGAGAACCTGCCAATCATCACACCGACTGGAGACGTGGTGGTTTCAAGCCTCAACATCCAGGTAACACACATACATACACACACACACACACACACACACACACACACACAGAGACACACATACATACACACACACACACACACACACACACACACACACAGAGACACACATACATACACACACACACACAGAGACACACATACACACACACACACACACACACAGAGACACACATACACACATACATACACACACATACACACACACACAGAGACACACAGAGACACACATACATACATACGCACGCACGTACGCACAGAGACACACAAACACACGCACGCACGTACGCACAGAGACACTCACACATACACACACACACACACACACATATACACACACAGACACACAGAGACATACATACACACAGACACACACACGCACGCACAGTAATACACTTACATACACACACACGCACAGAGATACACATATAGTACGTACACACACAGACACACACACAAAGACACACACACAAAGACACATACATACACACATAGATACACGCGCACACACACAAAGACACACAGACATATACACACACACATTTTGACTTTTAC
>JABXJD010000302.1:272500-275000 GCA_013375575.1 Percina caprodes
CTGACTGCAGCAGGTTGCCGGTTCTTCTCCCTGCAGAGGAGCCAGGCAGCAGCTCCACCGCTGAGGAGCGTCAGAAAAGGCTCCCGGCGCCGCGCGGAGCGCAGCGGGGCGGGGTCTCTGTAGGACCTGTTGTGTTGGCTCTTGGTGCGGATCGTGCAGGTTCGTGTCTCTGCTGGACTCTCTCTCCGTTGGGGGGTTTCTGGAAGTCTCACTGGGCCGGTTGGACCCCGGCGGATCGCCGAGCAGCCCGCCAACCTCAGGTGAGTCTGACCCGGATCACACTGCCCCCCTTTTCCACGGCTCCAACTTGTCCCGAGCTGCAGCTGCTGCAGGAAGGAAGGCGCGTGTGTGTGAGTCAGGCGTGTCTGACAGCTACACGCCAGACTCCGCTCAGAAATCTGACTTTTTTAAATCGTCTCGCTTCTTTTTTCTTGTCTTAATCCTTTTCGAGAGGACTGAATGTGTTTTAAGCAACAAAGTGAGACGGTCTTTCATTCGGCTACGACTGTTTGACTTAATGTCTCTTTTGTAATGTCACTTCTGGGGGTTTAAGTCTCGCAGACGCGGCGGCGGAGACTGGAAGTCAACGAGTAAAAGTGGAGGATTCTGTAACGGTGTCTGGTCGGTGGGTTGTTAGTGAGCCGAATGTAACTCAGGGGTCTGAGGTCTTAAATCAGGTTTTCCCTTCGGTTCGGTTTGTGTCACAGTTAAACGCGAAAACCGCTTTTAGTAGTTTTAATCATGTCTTTCTGTGTGCGTGAGCGCGCGTGTGTGTCGGGTGTTCCCAGCCTGTCCTGTCCTGGCACGGCACAGCTCAGCCCGCAGCCGCATACTGAATAGCTGGCATTCCAACACACACACACACACACACACACACACACACACACACACACTGCTGAGGTAGTCAGATGTGAATGTACAGTAGAAGTTACCTTTGTTGATGTTACTTAGGGAAGTCTGCATCAGGTGACCCCTTCTGAGATCACTAACAAAAGACCATAACACGCACGCGCGCACACGCACGCGCGCGCGCGCACACACACACACACACACACACAGTGTTGTAATCTGCAGGTTCTCTACTGTCACATAACAACTCGTCTCACCGGATGCACAGTGCTGAATGCTTAAACGAGATATTTTCATGTTGACACACGCGCGCGCGCACACACACACACACACGGTGGACTTTTATTCCCATTATACTCTGAATATTCATCATATTATGTGTTCCTTTAGGGTGCATTGTCTCATTGTGTACTCCATTAGGTACTCTGTAGTACTGAGTAGTAATTAAGTGATTCATCAGTTGTTGACATCAGCGTCCATTTTCACTGGCATCAAACGCCGGATGTCCCTCACCTTCGTCTCTCTGTGTGTCCAACTCCGCTCTTTATCCCTCATGTTGTCCTCATGTTGTCCTCATGTTGTCTTCATGTTGTCCTCATGTTGTCCTCATGTTGTCTTCATGTTGTCTTCATGTTGTCTTCATGCTGTCCTCATGTTGTCCTCATGTTGTCTTCATGTTGTCGTCATGTTGTCCCCATGTTGTCCCCATGTTGTCCCCATGTTGTCCTCATGCTGTCCTCATGCTGTCCTCATGTTGTCCTCATGTTGTCCTCATGTTGTCTTCATGTTGTCTTCATGCTGTCCTCATGTTGTCCTCATGTTGTCGTCATGTTGTCGTCATGTTATCTTCATGTTGTCCCCATGTTGTCCCCATGTTGTCCTCATGCTGTCCTCATGCTGTCCTCATGTTGTCTTAATGTTGTCTTCTTGTTGTCCTCATGTTGTCCTCATGTTGTCCGGATGTTGTCCTCATGTTGTCCTCATGTTGTCTTCATGTTGTCCTCATGTTGTCCTCATGTTGTCCGGATGTTGTCCTCATGTTGTCCTCATGTTGTCCTCATGTTGTCTTCATGTTGTCTTCATGTTGTCCTCATGTAGTCTTCATGTTGTCCTCTTGTTGTCCTCATGTCTTCATGTTGCCCTCATGTTGTCTTCATGTTGTCCCCATGTTGTCCCCATGTTGTCCCCATGTTGTCCCCATGTTGTCCTCATGTTGTCCCCATGTTGTCCCCATGTTGTCTTCATGTTGTCTTCATGTTGTCCTCATGTTGTCCGGATGTTGTCCTCTTGTTGTCCTCATGTAGTCTTCATGTTGTCCTCTTGTTGTCCTCATGTCTTCATGTTGTCCCCATGTTGTCCTCATGTTGTCCTCATGTTGTCCTCATGTTGTCCCCATGTTGTCCTCATGTTGTCCTCATGTTGTCCTCATGGTGTCCTCATGTTGTCCTCATGTCTTCATGTTGTCTACATGTTGTCCTCATGGTGTCCTCATGGTGTCCTCATGTTGCCCTCATGTTGTCTTCATGTTGTCCCCATGTTGTCCTCATGTTGTCCTCATGTTGTCCTCATGTTGTCCTCATGTTGTCCCCATGTTGTCCTCATGTTGTCCTCATGGTGTCCTCATGTTGTCCTCATGTTGTCCTCATGTCTT
>JABXJD010000302.1:287500-292500 GCA_013375575.1 Percina caprodes
GTCTTTGTTTTTATATTCAAGGACGACACCTGCCTCAGTTCTTTGTGTCTGTGCGTGTGTGTGTGTCTCTTTGTGTCTGTGTGTATGTGTGTGTCTCTATCTTTGTGTGTGTGTGTGTGTGTCTCTTTGTGTGTGTGTGTGTGTGTGTGTGTGTCTCTTTGTGTCTCTGTGTGTGTGTGTGTGTGTGTCTCTGTGTGTCTCTGTGTGTCTCTGTGTCTGTGCATGTGTGTGTGTGTGTGTGTGTGTGTCTCTTTGTGTGTGTGTGTGTGTGTGTGTGTGTGTGTGTGTGCTTTGATGACTGGGTTTGATTGACAGGAGGCGGAGCCTGGCAGATGTTAAAGATGTTAAACTTAATGTGTGCACATGGACGATTAATATACATAACATTTATTTAAAGGATGTCAATGACACGATGATCACAGTAACCACGACAACCTGAACTGCTGCAAGTAATTAAAAGTGACATCATGATATCAACTAGATCATCAGATTTCAATATATATATATATGTGTACATGTATATATGTGTGTGTGTATATATATATATGTGTGTGTGTATATATATATATATATATATATATATATATGTATGTATATGTGTGTGTGTATATATGTGTATATATATATATATATATATATATATATATATACATATATACATATATATATATATATATATATATATATATATATATATTACTGCCTTTGTGAGGACAGTGATTTATTCATAGTTTCAAACTCCAATAATCTGTAACTATCACCCACATGGCCCACATCGGCCCACATGGCCCACATCGGCCCACATCAGCCCACATCGCCCCGCATCGCCCCACATCGGCCCACATCGGCCCACATCGCCCCACATCGGCCCACATCGGCCCACATTGCTCCACTTCGCCCCACATGGCCCCACATGGCCCCACATGGCCCACATGGCCCACATGGCCCACATGGCCCCACATCTACCTCCACCCCTGGAATATGAGTAAATGAAGCGTTTTCCTGGATCGGTAACAACAGGAAGGAGCCGCTGTGTTGCAGCTGTACTGACGGCGACGGATGACTGAGTCCGTGGATCATCAATCAATACCCGCGGTGATTGATTAGCTGTACGCGCTGCGCTGCTCGTTAACTCCTCGTATGCTCCAGCAGACTAACAGGAAGTGATTCATTGCTTGACCGCACAGTTGGCCTTGAAGGCAGATGGCGGATGAAGAGTGAATAAAAGACTTCAGCTGCTGCAGAGAGACAAAAGACGTGTAAATAAAGGAAGACAGCTGGTTTCAATGGTGTCGCATGGCCATTATAAAGGCTTTTTTAAAATTTATTGGCCATTATAAGTTCCTGCTCACTAAGCTAAACCGCTAGCGCTACCGCTAGCTGGTAGGATTGCAGATTTTCCGTTGTGCCGACCATGCAGACGGATGTCTCCAGTACCCGGATCCCTGTGTACCCGCCGGTAATCTCCGCTGGGTGACGCGTGTCCGAACGGCTAAAAATCGGAGCATTCCCTCTTTAGCGTTTAGCTTAGCGTAGCATCATTGTCAGCTTTAACAACACTGGCCTAGCCGCGTCATGCTCCATAGCTCTGGCCTTTCCTCCAAATTTCGTAACTTCTGTATTAATATACATAACATTTATTTAAAGGATGTCAATGACACGATGATCACATCAAATTTCGTAACTTCTGGCTCCAAAATACCAAAATGGTGACAGCCAGAATGGCTTCAATACGGTACTTCATTATTTTTACAACCACACAAATTTGAGTTACACTTTTTTTTCACATCTTAAAACATTTAGCATATTCAGCAAAAACAGTATCGGCACAAATTACAAGTGTCCTGTGTTACTGCCCGATGTGAGGAGAGAGCAGATTTGAGTCGCGCATGTGTAGCAAGTAGCATACAAGATGCTAACGAGAGACTTCTGTAACATCAAGACAGTAAAAATGGAGCTACTTAATGAAGTTGGTTCACTGTTGGCTACAAGTTAGCATCAAACACAACAAAGGCTGTCAGATGAATGGTGTTTTGAGCTAACGTTAGCATCAAACTATCATAGATAGCTACAACGCTTCTGAAATGATTTCCATCTTCTGTTATTGTTCATATTGAGAAAACTTAATTATTTCACTAATTTCAGTATGACAGTTACGTTGTTAACCGTTTAAATCTGAGCATGCGCGACTCACATCGGGGGAGTGACATCCTGTGTGTATTCTTTGAATCCAAACTTTATTGCTCTGTGTTTTGACTGACGGGAGAACCTGTGTTTGTGTTCCTGCAGGAAACGTCCTCCTGATGAAGAAGGTTCCTCCTCCTCTTCCTCCTCACATCACAGTTTCCTCTCCAGACACGCAGCAGGTTGCCTCAACAGGTTGGTGCAAATCTAATCTCTCCTTCTGCTGATGCAGCACGCCGCCGAGTCGGGGGGGGGGGGCGTCCAGTTGGTTACCACGGTAACCGGTGACCTCAGTGACCGCCGCCACATGGCGGTGGATGACATCATCAATCCTTAAGAACTAATCCGGAAGGAGTTGTTGCATAATGTCTGTATCAATTATAAATTGTAATTTCCCCTTTTGGGATTAATAAAATATACATTATTATTATTATTATTATTATTATTATTATTATTATTATAGTCAGAGTTGCAGATTTCCTGTTGATTTGTACAAGGTTACCTTTAACCTGGTGCATTATTTAAAGTATCAGTGTTAAAGGGTAACTACCGTTTTTTCAACATGAATGCAGGTTAATAGTGACTGTCCAGTTTGTATTTACCTTCATTAAAGTGCTCGTTTTGCGGCTGACAGACTCAGATTATTATTCTAAGTGTCTGACAACATTCATGGGATGTATCTCTTCAGAGATAGATAGATAGATAGATAGATAGATAGATAGATAGATAGATAGATAGATAGATAGATAGATAGATAGATAGATAGATAGAGATAGACTCTTTGAGACCTTCCTGTTTAACCAGAAACAGCTCTGAGGTCGCTGGCGCTGAACCCACCAGACTCCATTTAAAAAAGCAGTACTTTTAGCGTGTATAGAGTCAACATATGTTCACATGTAAATCGGTCAATTATGTGTTTATTTCAACCAAAACTAGAGTTGTGATGATTGGAAAAGTGGGAAGACGACCCCAAAAACAGCTTTTTATAGTTTTACAGCTGTCAACACACTACAGCAGTCAACACACTACAGCAGTCAACACACTACAGCAGTCAACACACTACAGCCGTCAACACACTACAGCCGTCAACACACTACAGCAGTCAACACACTACAGCCGTCAACACACTACAGCCGTCAACACACTACAGCCGTCAACACACTACAGCCGTCAACACACTACAGCCGTCAACACACTACAGCCGTCAACACAATACAGCAGTCAACACACTACAGCCGTCAACACACTACAGCCGTCAACACACTACAGCCGTCAACACACTACAGCCGTCAACACACTACAGCCGTCAACACACTACAGCAATCAACACACTACAGCAGTCAACACACTACAGCAGTCAACACACTACAGCAGTCAACACACTACAGCCGTCAACACACTACAGCCGTCAACACACTACAGCCGTCAACACAATACAGCAGTCAACACACTACAGCCGTCAACACAATACAGCAGTCAACACAATACAGCAGTCAACACACTACAGCCGTCAACACACTACAGCAGTCAACACAATACAGCAGTCAACACACTACAGCCGTCAACACACTACAGCAGTCAACACAATACAGCAGTCAACACACTACAGCAGTCAACACAATACAGCAGTCAACACAATACAGCCGTCAACACACTACAGCCGTCAACACACTACAGCAGTCAACACAATACAGCAGTCAACACACTACAGCAGTCAACACAATACAGCAGTCAACACAATACAGCAGTCAACACACTACAGCAGTCAACACAATACAGCAGTCAACACACTACAGCCGTCAACACACTACAGCCGTCAACACACTACAGCCGTCAACACAATACAGGAGTCAACACACTACAGCAGTCAACACACTACAGCAGTCAACACAATACAGCAGTCAACACAATACAGCCGTCAACACAATACAGCCGTCAACACACTACAGCCGTCAACACACTACAGCCGTCAACACACTACAGCCGTCAACACACTACAGGAGTCAACACACTACAGCAGTCAACACACTACAGCAGTCAACACACTACAGCCGTCAACACACTACAGCCGTCAACACACTACAGCCGTCAACACACTACAGCAGTCAACACAATACAGCAGTCAACACACTACAGCAGTCAACACAATACAGCAGTCAACACAATACAGCCGTCAACACACTACAGCCGTCAACACAATACAGCAGTCAACACACTACAGCCGTCAACACACTACAGCAGTCAACACACTACAGCAGTCAACACACTACAGCCGTCAACACACTACAGCCGTCAACACAATACAGCAGTCAACACACTACAGCAGTCAACACAATACAGCAGTCAACACAATACAGCCGTCAACACACTACAGCCGTCAACACACTACAGCAGTCAACACAATACAGCAGTCAACACACTACAGCAGTCAACACAATACAGCAGTCAACACAATACAGCAGTCAACACACTACAGCAGTCAACACACTACAGCAGTCAACACACTACAGCAGTCAACACACTACAGCCGTCAACACACTACAGCCGTCAACACAATACAGGAGTCAACACACTACAGCAGTCAACACACTACAGCAGTCAACACAATACAGCAGTCAACACAATACAGCAGTCAACACAATACAGCAGTCAACACACTACAGCCGTCAACACACTACAGCAGTCAACACACTACAGCAGTCAACACACTACAGCCGTCAACACTACAGCTGTCAACACACTACAGCAGTCAACACACTACAGCAGTCAACACTACAGCTGTCAACACACTACAGCAGTCAACACACTACAGCAGT
>JABXJD010000302.1:305000-315000 GCA_013375575.1 Percina caprodes
TTGTTCACTGAAGACGATCTTCTTCTCTCCAGTAAATGAAAGCGCTCGTTGTAGTTAAATAAAATGATCTCCTCCTCTGATTGCCCCCTTCCCTCCCTCTCTCTGTTATTACAGTATTTCTATCTTTTATTGCCCCCTCCTCCCTCTCCCTCTCCCTTTCCCTCCCCTCTTCTCCTCTTCAAAGCTTTGTTTTAATGGTGAAGAGCTTCTCATAAACACATTGCGGCGCTCATTCACGCCTGTTAAACTGCTGAAAGAGACTGTGGGAGCTGTGAAACCCCGTCAGGTTGAGTTTTTATACAACTACGTCTCCTCCTCCGCCTCCTCTTTCCCCCGTGACACGCCGTCTCCACCCCTGAAGCAGAAAAATTAAGAAAACCATCTCTTCTTCTCTGTGTTTTTCCATCCTTTCGGTGCGTTTCATCCAAAAAGTCGCGCGTTACCCCGGATTACCTGGTGGGCGCCGGCGTTTTAGAGGTCGAGTTCCTCTTTGACTCCTCTTTTAGTGTTCAAGTGTCTCAGTCCAGCTGTTGTCTTTGACTCGTCTTTGTGTTTGTTGTCATGACAACTGGATCAGAACATGTGGTTTAATGGAGGGTCTCGGTGCAGCAGCTCGGGAGCTGTTACCAGCAGAGGTTATGAGTCTTGAATGGATGATATGATCTAAGAGAGGGAATCACCAGAGGCCTCACGATGAGATATCACGATGAGATATCACGATGAGATATCACGATGAGATATCACGATGAGATATCACGATAAGATATCACGATAAGATATCACGATACGGACATACGATACCATATAATCGTAACATGAAGGCAAGATGAGGACAACATGGGGACAACATGGGGACAACATGAAGACAACATGAGGGCAACATGAGGGCAACATGAGGACAACATGAAGACAGCATGAGGACAACATGAAGACAACATGAAGACAGCATGAGGACAACATGAGGGCAACATGAAGACAACATGAAAAGAACATGAGGACAACATGAGGACAACATGAGGACAACATGAGGACAACATGGTGGCAACATGAAGACAACATGAGCACAACATGAGGACAACATGAGGACAACATGAGGACAACATGAAGACAACATGAAGACAACATGAGCACAACATGAGCACAACATGAGGACAACATGAGGACAACATGAAGACAACATGAGGGCAACATGAGGACAACATGAGGACAACATGAGGGCGACATGAGGACAACATGAAGACGACATGAGGACGACATGAGGGCGACATGAGGACAACATGAAGACAACATGAGGACAACATGAGGACGACATGAGGACGACATGAGGACAACATGAAGACAACATGAGGGCGACATGAGGACGACATGAGGACGAAGGCAACACAAAGACAACACGAGGACAACACGAGGACAACATGAAGACAACATGGGGACAACATGAAGACAACATGGGGACAACATGAAGACAACATGAGGACAACATGAGGTTAACATGAGGACAACATGAGGACAACATGAGGACAACATGAAGACAACATGAAGACAACATGAGGACAACATGAGGACAACATGAGGGCAACATGAGGGCAACATGAGGACAACATGAGGACGAAGGCAACACAAAGACAACACGAGGACAACACGAGGACAACACAAGGACAACACGAGGACAACACGAAGACAACATGAAGACAACATGGGGACAACATGGGGACAACATGAGGACAACATGAGGACAACATGTGGGCAACATGGGGGCAACATAAAGACAACATGGGGACAACATGAAGACAACATGAAGACAACATGAGGACAACATGAAGACATGAAGGCAACATGAAGACAACATGAAGACAACATGGGGACAACATGAGGACAATATGAAGACAACATGAGGACAACATGAAGACATGAAGGCAACATAAGGACAACATGAAGACAACATGGGGACAACATGAAGACAACATGAAGACAACATGAAGACAACATGAGGGCAACATGAGGGCAACATGAAGACAACATGAAGACAACATGAAGACAACATGAAGACAACATGAGGGTTAAGAGATGATTTTTCAACCAAAGAAGGTCATAGTTAGCAGTAGGTTTGTCATATGACGACTTAGTTTGTGAACTACATCTCCCAATGAACTACATCTCACAGGGAACTACATCTCCAAATGAACTACATCTCCCAATGAACTACATCTCACAGGGAACTACATCTCCCAATGAACTACATCCAAGTTGCTCGAACCAGACCAAACTTCCCAACCCCAAATGTTGTGGGCGGGGCTAAATTCATCCAACATCCAATCAAACAAAATGGTAGTACGTCTCCATAAACAATAACGCAATGCAGTGCTTTACATAAGACATTAAGAAAAGATTTTAAAGGAACCCAAGACACACAAATAGACCCTAAGAAAGACCATCTGAGAGGTATGGCCGCCTCATTACGGAGCAGCACATCAGAAATAAACCATTCGGGGATTAATGAACCAACACTGTTAACACAAAATGTATTTTAGGGTTTTGCATAATTGGCAAATATCGATGTTCTTGTTTGTGGAAAGGTTTGGGCAAACACCTGATCCACAGCTTGGATCAGGTCTGGGAAGGGTGGTGGTGGGGGGTTAATAGCCCGGGGGTCAGACTTTGACCTGGGTCTGGTCCCTGTAGACCCCCCCCCCCAGCAGAGAGAGGAGGATGGTATAAAGCTGTTGACCAGGAAAATTAGTCAGAGGTTGGTGGGGATCATAGACAGTGAAAGAAATGGACCAACAGGTCCCGTTGTTTCCACGGAGACCAGTGGAGTCTGTTAGAAGCTCTTCACAGTCTCGGACTCGAGCCCTGGACCTCTGCGCCGAGGCATGAACCTCCTTTGTATACGTGCGCCTGCTCTACCCACTGAGCCAACCCGGCCACACAATTCAATTCAATTCAATTTTATTTATAGTATCAATTCATAACAAGAGTTATCTCGAGACACTTTACAGATAGAGCAGGTCTAGACCAGATAGAGTAGGTCTAGACCAGATAGAATAGGTCTAGACCAGATAGAGTAGGTCTAGACCAGATAGAGTAGGTCTAGACCAGATAGAGTAGGTCTAGACCATACTCCAGATCGCAAGATCAAGGCATCGTTTTGTCATTGATTACACGCCACTTTGCAGGGGACCTTATTTATTGATGTTGAATGATTTTAACGTCGACATTTATTAGCTTCACTCGATGATGCACAGAGAGATAAACTGTGGAAGCTCAGACCACGTTTCTGTGTGGGAAATAAAAAGGTAGTTTTACGCCGTCGCTGCGCCGCCCGAGACGATTGCGATTGGTTCAAAGAAATGCAAAACAACCCAGAGCGGGTTTTTTCCTCCTTTCCCAGAATGCATCTGTAGCATAGCCAGACTTTCCTCCACGGCTGTGTGAGACCAGGAGGAAGAAATGCCGCATTTATTTATAGAAGACAGGGCTGGGAGACAGCAAGGTGTGTTATAATACGGCCAGGTGTGTTATAATACGGCCAGGTGTGTTATAATACGGCCAGGTGTGTTATAATACGGCCAGGTGTGTTATAATACGGCCAGGTGTGTTATAATACGGCCAGGTGTGTTATAATACGGCCAGGTGTGTTATAATACATCTAGGTGTGTGTTATAATACGGCCAGGTGTGTTATAATACATCTAGGTGTGTTATAATACGGCGAGGTGTGTTATAATACGGCGAGGTGTGTTATAATACAGCCAGGTGTGTTATAATACAGCGAGGTGTGTTATAAGACATTCAGGTGTGTTATAACGCGGCGAGGTGTGTTATAACACAGCGAGGTGTGTTATAATACAGCGAGGTGTGTTATAATACAGCGAGGTGTGTTATAATACGGCCAGGTGTGTTATAATACATCTAGGTGTGTGTTATAATACGGCCAGGTGTGTTATAATACATCTAGGTGTGTTATAATACGGCGAGGTGTGTTATAATACAGCCAGGTGTGTTATAATACAGCGAGGTGTGTTATAAGACATTCAGGTGTGTTATAACGCGGCGAGGTGTGTTATAACACAGCGAGGTGTGTTATAATACAGCGAGGTGTGTTATAATACGGCCAGGTGTGTTATAATACGGCCAGGTGTGTTATAATACGGCCAGGTGTGTTATAACACGGCGAGATGTGTTATAACACGGCGAGATGTGTTATAACACGGCGAGGTGTGTTATAACACGGCGAGGTGTGTTATAACACGGCGAGATGTGTTATAACACGGCGAGATGTGTTATAACACGGCGAGATGTGTTATAACACGGCGAGGTGTGTTATAACGCGGCGAGGTGTGTTATAACACAGCGAGGTGTGTTATAATACAGCGAGGTGTGTTATAATACGGCCAGGTGTGTTATAATACGGCCAGGTGTGTTATAATACGGCCAGGTGTGTTATAACACGGCGAGATGTGTTATAACACGGCGAGATGTGTTATAACACGGCGAGATGTGTTATAACACGGCGAGATGTGTTATAACACGGCGAGATGTGTTATAACACGGCGAGGTGTGTTATAACACGGCGAGGTGTGTTATAATACAGCGAGGTGTGTTAACTACCTCTGAGGGTCTATATGAGGCCCCCCTGTGAGCGGAGGTGGACGTAAACAGCTGTCATGTGATCTCCTGCTGATCAAAACCACTTACACACTCGGCTAATTGGAGAGGAGGCTGCAGCGATAATATATTCATACACACACACACACACACACACACACACACACACACAGAGAGAGACAGATGTGTGTGTGACAGGGAAAATGTGCGAACAAGCAGAAAGAGGTGATGGGCGTTAATGATATCGATGCTAATTCCATCACTGTGTGTGTGTGCGTGTGTGTGTGTGTGTGTGTGTGTGTGTGTGTGTGTGTGTGTGTGTGTGTGTGTGTGTGTGTGTGTGTGTGTGTGTGTGTGTAAGATGGCTGCATCTGTGCATGCATGCATGGTTTTGTGTGTGAACCAGGGTATGTGCATGTTAGAACTGTGTGTGTGTGTGTGTGTGTGTGTGTGTGTGTGTGTGTGTGTGTGTGTGTGTGTTTTAGTTCTTAAGTATCAAAGTATTGTAGTTATTAATATTTCATGTCTGCAGTGATCAGTATTCAGTTTGTGGAGGTTTGGATGCGTCTGCTGCAGAGCTCTCCTGCTGTAACATACAGTAGAAACACAGCTTCTTCTCCACGACATCCTCCAGTCGTCATTATTTGTTCAGCTCTCAAGTCACAATCAGGCGATAGACATGGTTTGGGAATCGTTAGGATTTTATCTATAACGTCTATAATTTGGTGCAAAAATAACGACATGAAAACATTCAACAGTTATTCTATTTTTTGCACAATCAACTTAAATTGTTTCCGGAGTTTTTTACCCTACGAGGAGAAGGACCTCGGCTAAAGGTGATTAAAAAGAGGAATAAAAAAACATCTTTTGGAAATTTATCTTAATGCCTTAAAATCCCCTATGTTAAAATACAGGGGACATAAGTATACACCCCCCTATGTTAAAATACAGGGGGCATAAGTATACACCCCCCTATGTTAAAATACAGGGGCATAGTATACACCCCCTATGTTAAAATACAGGGGCATAAGTATACACCCCCTATGTTAAAATACAGGGGCATAAGTATACACCCCCCTATGTTAAAATACAGGGGCATAAGTATACACCCCCTATGTTAAAATACAGGGGGTGAAGGGTATGTGATGATGGGGGTGGAGGGAGGCCAAGGGAACTTCATCAGGATGCATAGTATCCTGGAAGGCATTAAGATCAATTTCCAACAGATCCATCCCTCCCCAGGCTTCCTCCAGGCAGGGTCACTCCATCTCTACCTCGTTGTCTCATGGGGTTTTTGAACCTTTCTTTGTCTGGCCCTCCTGAGACCGCTATGCTAAGGGGGACCCTACCAGGAGCACACAGCTCCAGGGGGACCCTACCAGGAGCACAAAGCCCCAGACAATACAGCCCTTCAGGTTCATAGGGACGCACAAACCTCTCCACCACGAGAAGGAGATGGTTGGTTGGTGATGGAGAGATCATTTCCATTCCTAATAATTTTATTCCTCTTTTTAGTCACCTTAAGCAGGGGTTGATATAATACCCTGTACATATAATAAGGGAGGAGTAACTGCCCCAAGTCTTTTATCTGGTTGTCAGAACAGTTCACACTTAATTCAGCTAAGCAGCTTGCTACTAAAATAAGAAATAGCGAGTCGAGCTGTGTGTCTTCAGTGATTTCCACCCATCCTTCATGGCTGGTGCACTTTAACCTTCGTGTTGTCTTCCCGTCAAAATTGAAAATCAATACTTTTGTTGATGCTTTTTTTTTTATCGGTTTTTAACTTTTTCTCACGTTTTTGTCCCTTTTTTCAACACTTATGTTTTTTTCCAATGTTTCTCACTTTTTTTGACGTTTAACACTACGTAAAACCAACTTATTAACTTTAGTTTTACAGTTATTTTTGGAATTTATGGTCAATAAACCTCATTTATAGGAAATTATACCTAATGTTTGAGTTAGAAAAGCAGAAATTAGGAATTATTGAGACTAAAATTAAAGGAATGGATGTTGATGATAATCACAGACTGGAATATGTCAACTTTTACTCTCAATACTATTTCAAAAACACTTCAATTTGGTTTCAAATGCTATAAAATTGAATAAGACGCCCCAAAATTAATGAAAGTAGAGATTTGTACTTGGCAAAGAGCGTTGTGTGGAATCAATCATGTTATTTTGGGGAATTTAAAAGAACATTGATATAGGACAACATGAAGACAACATGAGGACAACATGGGGACAACATGAGGACAACATGAGGACAACATGGGGACAACATGGGGACAACATGGGGACAACATGGGGACAACATGAAGGTTAAAGGACAGCCCCTGTTACGTTAGTTAGCCTGGGCCACTGTAGCTTGTTGCTAACGTCGGTGCTAACCCCCTTTACAGCCATAGAGCTTAGCGTGGGTCTTGAGAAGTTGTTGCATTTATTCATAGACAAATATCCTAAATTGCGCCCCAGCTGCACTGCTACGTTAACAGCTAACTGCTACGTTAACAGCTAACTGCTACGTTAACAGCTAACTGCTAACTTCATACTCACCGTCACTAACTCGCGCTCTCTTTATCTCTCTATCTCTACCGCTCACTGGCGGTTATTGTGGATAGATTCGGTGTGAATAGACTCGGTTGTTATGAATAGACTCGGTTGTTATGAATAGACTCGGTTGTTGTGAATAGACTCGGTTGTTATGTATAGACTCGGTTGTTGTGGATAGATTTGGTTGTTGTGGATAGACTCGGTTGTTGTGGATAGACTCGGTTGTTGTGAATAGACTCGGTTGTTCTGTATGGACACGGTTGTTGTGAATAGACTCTGTTGTTCTGTATGGACACGGTTGTTGTGAATAGACTCTGTTGTTCTGTATGGACACGGTTGTTGTGAATAGACTCTGTTGTGGTGGATAGACTCAGTTGTTGTGTATAGACTCGGTTGTTGTGGATAGATTTGGTTGTTGTGGATAGACTCGGTTGTTGTGGATAGACTCGGTTGTTGTGTATAGACTCGGTTGTTGTGTATAGACTCGGTTGTTAAGAATAGACTCGGTTGTTATGTATGGACTCGGTTGTTGTGAATAGACTGTTGTTGTGGATAGACTCAGTTGTTATGTATAGACTCGGTTGTTGTGAATAGACTCGGTTGTTGTGGATAGACTCGGTTGTTGTGAATAGACTCGGTTTTGTGGATAGACTCGGTTGTTATGTATAGACTTGGTTGTTGTGAATAGACTTGGTTGTTGTGAATAGACTTGGTTGTTGTGAATAGACTCGGTTGTTGTGAATAGACTTGGTGTGGATAGACTCGGTTGTGGATAGACCCGGTCGTGGATAGACTCGGTTGTGAATAGACTCGGTGTGGATAGACTCGGTTGTGGATAGACTTGGTTGTGGATAGACTCGGTGTAGATCGACCCGGTTGTGGATAGACTTGGTTGTGGATAGACTCGGTTCTGGATAGACTCGGTTCTGGATAGACTCGGTTCGGTTCTGGATAGACTCGGTTCTGGATAGACTTGGTTCTGGATAGACTCGGTTGTGGATAGACCCGGTCGTGGATAGACTCGGTTGTGAATAGACTCGGTGTTGATAGACTCGGTTGTGGATAGACTTGGTTGTGGATAGACTCGGTGTAGATAGACCCGGTTGTGGATAGACTTGGTTGTGGATAGACTCGGTTCGGTTCTGGATAGACTCGGTTCTGGATAGACTCGGTTCTGGATAGACTTGGTTCTGGATAGACTCGGTTCTGGATAGACTCGGTTCTGGATAGACCCGGTTCTGGATAGACTCGGTTCTGGATAGACTCGGTTCTGGATAGACTTGGTTCTGGATAGACCCGGTTCTGGATAGACTCGGTTCTGGATAGACTTGGTTCTGGATAGACCCGGTTCTGGATAGACTCGGTTGTAGATAGACCCGATTGTGGATAGACTTGGTTGTGGATAGACTCAGTTCTGGATAGACTCGGTTCTGGATAGACTTGGTTCTGGATAGACTTGGTTCTGGATAGACCCGGTTCTGGATAGACCCGGTTGTGGATGGTCGGCCTGGCCTTCTTCCCTGAATGCCGGACTGTTCCTTTAAGATAAAGTGTTGCTGTATGAAACACGTGGACGTCTCCGCTCCAGCTGCAGCTGCCTGAATCCAAATGTATTGACTCCTTCAAATCCTGCTGAGTTCAGATATTTTTAGAGTCTGAAGTTGTTGTTTTCCTCCTGCAGGGAGATCGGCGCCGCGGCTGCTAATCTGCCGCGTGATCTCCTCTTATTCACTTATTATTCTCATCTTCTGTCCTGGATTAAACTCAAGACAATCTCTAATGCTTCTTATTGTGATCCGATCCTGCTGTCAAACACGGCTCTGTGTGTGTACATCTGCTGTCAATGCAAACAGGATCTGATCCAGATTAGAGACCGGGAGGCAGGAATAGCCGCTCCGCAGCCTCGTCGTCTCCCAAACAAACCCGCATTAACTGACGGGTACGTGCCGGCACACAATCGCTCGTTCCCGACTCCGTCTGAGGAGAAAAGGGGAATTAGCCCCATTCAGCTCGGATCGGATCAGAACACAACGACCCAGAATCAAGCGGAGAGTCCCGCTTAGGGGTGGGGGGACAGCGTAGTATCGCTGTATTTTCAGCGGCAATCCTGTATCGACACACAGGCGCCAAGTATGGATCTTTTATTATATATTCTATATTTACAGCCCAATGTTTCCTTATTGTTATTATTGTTTTCTCTATGCTGTCTTTTACTGGATTTCTTGCAAAAACGGATGCTGGAATTTCAATTTCCTCATCCCAAAAGGATTAATAAAGAGAAGTGTAAGTCTACATATGTATGTGTGTCTGTACAGGACAGGCCGAAGGTTTGGCCACTCGTTTCTCTTCTCTTAGCTGATTGGTTCATGCCATAATATGAATTCTACCAGTCGTCCAATAGGCTGTCGGCTGTGTGTCAACCTGACTTCTGATGGTCCCAACTCCATTAATAAGGAAGAAAGTCCACTAATGAACCCTGGTAGGTGACTACCTCATGAAGCTCATTGAGAGAACACCAAGGGGTTGCAGCGCTATCAAAGAAGCAAAGGGTGGGGGTACTTTGAAGAAAATATAAGACACGTTTTCTGGTATTTCACACTTTGTTAAGTACATAATTCCACGTGTTCATTCATAGTTTTGGTGCCTTCAGTGAGAATCTACAATGTAAATAGTCATGAAGATAAAGGAAACGCATTGAATGAGAAGGTGGGTCCAAACCTTTGGCCTGTACTATATATATTATATATATATATATATATATATATATATATATATATATATATATATATATATATATATATATATATATATATATATATGTATATCTGTGTGTGTGTGTGTG
>JABXJD010000302.1:322500-325000 GCA_013375575.1 Percina caprodes
TGTCCCCATGTTGTCCTCATGTTGTCCTCATGTTGTCCTCATGTTGTCCTCATGTTGTCCCCATGTTGTCCTCATGTTGTCCCCATGTTGCCCTCATGTTGCCCTCATGTTGTCTTCATGTTGTCCTCATGTTGTCTTCATGTTGTCCTCATGTTGTCCTCATGTTGTCTTCATGTTGTCCTCATGTTGTCCTCATGTTGTCCTCATGTTGTCCTCATGTTGTCCTCATGTTGTCTTCATGTTGCCCTCATGTTGCCCTCATGTTGTCTCCATGTTGTCCTCATGTTGTCCTCATGTTGTCCTCATGTTGTCCTCATGTTGTCCTCATGTTGTCTTCATGTTGTCTTCATGTTGTCCTCATGTTGTCTTCATGTTGTCCTCATGTTGTCTTCATGTTGTCTTCATGTTGTCTTCATGTTGTCCTCATGTTGTCTTCATGTTGTCTTCATGTTGTCCCCATGTTGTCTTCATGTTGTCTTCATGTTGTCCTCATGTTGTCCTCATGTTGTCCTCATGTTGTCCTATATCAATGTTCTTTTTAATTCCCCAAAATAACATGATTGATTCCACACAACGCTCTTTGCCAAGTACAAATCTCTACTTTCATTAATTTTGGGGCGTCTTATTCAATTTTATAGCATTTGAAACCAAATTGAAGTGTTTTTGAAATAGTATTGAGAGTAAAAGTTGACATATTCCAGTCTGTGATTATCATCAACATCCATTCCTTTAATTTTAGTCTCAATAATTCCTAATTTCTGCTTTTCTAACTCAAACATTAGGTATAATTTCCTATAAATGAGGTTTATTGACCATAAATTCCAAAAATAGCTGTAAAACTAAAGTTAATAAGTTAGTGTTACGTAGTGTTAAACGTAAAAAAAAGTGACAAAAGTGTTGAAAAAAAACGTCAAAAAAGTTAAATTAATAATCAGTTCACTACTTTCATAGCAATTGGAGACAAAAATAATCGGTAAGAGAACTTTCAAAAAAGTGTAAAAAAAGAGAAAAATGTTGATAGAAGTGCCAAAAATGTGAAAAGATGTTGAAAAACATGACAAAAATGTCCAAAAAAAGCCTCAAAAGTGACAAACATTGAAAAAAAGAGTTGAAAAAGGGACAAAAACGTAAGAAAAAGTAAAAAAAAAGTTAAAAACATCGATAAAAACTGTCAAAAAAAATGTTAATTATTAATTTATTATTATTATTATTAATTTAACGAGTGATCCTCAGAGTGAAACCAGTTTTTATTTTTTATTTTATTTCATTATTTTAACGCAGCCAGTCTCCACTCGCTCCGACATGAACATACCCACCGGAGGTTTGAGTCGTTGCCGTGGATACGTGTGTGTTGCCATGGAGATGTTACTACAGGCATGCACAGTCTGACCGTCGGGAGGGAAAGTGTGAAGCCGCAAAATATTTTATTAATAACTTAGAAACAGAGAAAGCTGCGCTGCACCTGCACAGGTGGAGGATCCTGCAGGTGTTACGCAACCAGTTCTGATAACTTCTAACCTCTCTCTCTCTCTCTCTCTCTCTTTATCTCTCTTTATCTCTCTCTCCCTCTTCCTCTCTCTGTCTCTCTCTCTCTTTATCTCTCTCTCTCTTTCTCTCTCTCTTTCTCTCTCTTTATCTCTCTCTCCCTCTTCCTCTCTCTGTCTCTCTCTCTCTCTCTCTCTCTTTATCTCTCTCTCTCTCTCTCTCTATCTCTCTCTCCCTCTCCCTTTCTCTCTTTATCTCTCTCTCCCTCTTCCTCTCTCTCTCCCTCTCTCTCTATCTCTCTCTCCCTCTCTCTCTCTCTCTTTATCTCTCTCTCCCTTCCTCTCTCTCTGTCTCTCCCTCTCTCTCTCTTCCTCTCTCTCTTCCTCTCTCTCTCTCTCTGCCTCTCTGTCTCTCACTCTTTATCTCGCTCTCCCTCTCTCTCTCTCCCTCTCTCTCTCTTTATCTCTCTCTCTCTCTTCCTCTCTCTGTCTTTCTCTCTCTCTCTTTATCTCTCTCTCCCTTCCTCCCTCTCTCCCTCTCTCTCTCTGCCTCTCTCTCCCTCTCTCTTCCCCCCTCTCTCTCTATCTCAGGTAAAGAGGAGCTGCCATGTTGGCCTCCTCCATTCCCCCATCTCTCCCTCTCCTCCTCCTCCTCCTCCTCCTCCCTCCCGCCCTTCCGATGCCGTCCTGACCTCTGACCCCTCGGTGCGGTGGGTGGAGCTCCAGGGTGCCGCTCTCTCTCACCTGGTGCTGGACCCGGGGGCGGGGCGTCTGTACGTGGGCGGGGTCGACCACCTGTACCAGCTGACCGCCGACCTGGAGGTGATGTCACACGTGGAGACCGGCCCCCACCTGGACTCGCCGGACTGCCTCCCCCCCATCGTGCCGCAGGAGTGCCCCTCGGCCACGCCCACCCACAACCACAACAAGCTGCTGCTGCTGGAGGCGGGGCCTCCGGGGGCGGGGCCTCCGGGGGCGGGGCCTCCGGGGGCGGGGCCTCCGGGGGCGGGGCCTCC
>JABXJD010000302.1:335000-355000 GCA_013375575.1 Percina caprodes
AATAGGCGTAGTAATACAAGACGTCTCGGGGGTCTCGGACCCGGAGTCTGGGAGTCTGGGGGGGTTGGGATCGGGCCCATGAGGCAGCAGAACGATTAAAGGTGCCCCGCCACACGTATCCCATAATACGTCTGTAACTTGGTTACCGTGGTTACCAAGCCATTCTAGCGTGGGATAGAAAGCCGGCAGGAAGACTCGGCTCCATTTGGGCCCGTTCTCATTAATATTCAACCAGCTAATCAGCTTGCCAGCCAATGAGAGCCTGGCTATCAGCATGCTTTACCCAGCTCATGAATATTAATGAGCTCAGGCAACATGACGTCAGACTGACCAGCTGTTGTGATTGGTCTGATTTCTCCTCTTATTTCTTTTCCGTGGCTAGAGCAGACAGAGGAGGTAGCACATTCACATTCAACACACACACACTCACACACACACACACACACACACACACACACACACACACACACGTATATGGTTCTGTGTTGGCAGGGCACCTTTAAACTTGATCACGCTGTAGTGGAAGTTGCTCGTAGGATGTGGTTTTGGATCCGATCACTTCATCCAGTCCTGGTCTCTGTCTTTGTGTCTTCGTGCAGGATGAAGCTCAGTACGTGTGTGTTGTGGAAATCGAAGGAGTCCAGTTCAATGTGACAGCTGCTGTAGAGAAAACACTCGACAACACGCACACCTTCACCTGCAGCCCACACCAGGTAACACGCTTGTTTTGTTATAGCCTGTATCTAAAGATGGCCGACGCTGTGCTAACGTGAAGCTCCTGGATGTTGACGCTGCCATCTTGTAATTTTGGAGCCAGAGTCTGCGCAGTAGTGATTGGGCAGTGGAGCCCTTTATCAAAGTCCCGCCCATACACCCGCCCGACCAATCGGGAGTGCATCCCAGCTGTCAATCATGACGTCTCAGCCTGTTTTTACAGCATCAGCACGAAGAAAAATCACAGAAAATCTTTAGGAAACTGTTATTTGATATTTACTTAATGTTTATTTACACATCTCTCTCCACCTGTCTGTCTGTCTGTCTGTCTGTCTGTCTGTCTGTCCACCTGTCTGTCTGTCCACCTGTCTGTCTGTCTGTCCACCTTTCTGTCTGTCTCTCCACCTGTCTTTCTGTCCACCTGTCTGATACTCTGTCTGTCTGTCCACCTGTCTGTCTCTCCACCCATCTGTCTGTCTGTCTGTCTTTCTCTACACCCATCTGTCTGTCTGTCTGTCTGTCTGTCTGTCTCTCCACCCATCTGTCTGTCTGTCTGACTGTCTCTCCACCCATCTGTCTGACTGTCTCTCCACCCATCTGTCTGTCTCTCTCTCCATCCACCTGTCTGTCTCTCCATCTGTCTGTCTGTCCACCTGCCTGTCTCTCCATCTGTTTGTCTGTCCACCCGTCTGTCTGTCTGTCTGTCTGTCTGTAGTTTCAGTATGCTGTCAGTCAGCTTCAGTATTCGACTGCTGTCTATCTGCGCAGAGGAGAGAGACGCATCGACACCTTACCTGGCCTCCAACGTAAGAACGTCACCTGAAAGCGTGTGTGTGTGTGTGTGTGTGTGTGTGTGTGTGTGTGTGTGTGTGTGTGTGTGTGCGTGTGTGCGTGTGTGCGTGCGTGCGTGTGTGTGTCCCTACAGGAAAAACCTGATTATGCGATCGCATAATTCAATGCGCATTTTTTCAAATACGCCTCAAAGTTGTTGCGTTGACTTCACGCGACAGCAGCCATTTCCCCCTGTTGCCATGGGAACAGCAGCCATTTCCCCCTGTTGCCATGGGAACCTTCGGAAGTGACGTCTCTTTTTTTTTATCAAACCGCAGTTTTTACAAGTTCTCGCAATTTCATCGCTTAAAATTGCATAAATATCCCGCATATTTCATCGCATTTTTTTAAGAAAACGTGCCGCATAATCAACGATTTTTGCAACAGTCAGAAAAAAACTCTGGATTTTCATTGGCTGACGCTTGTTTCCTGTGTTACTCAGTCCAGCTGTATGACTGCTCGGCCGGCCAATCAGATTGCTCCCAGTGCAGGGCGGTGCCGGAGGAGTACGGCTGCGTGTGGTGTTCAGGAACTTGTGTTTACAACCAATCCTGTACCAGCGTACCTGCAGACACCTGCCCCCCCCCTCAGATCACACAGGTGAGTCTAAGAAGTCCGTACGTTGTGTTGTTTTTAGCTTTTTCTCACGTTTTTGTCCTTTTTTCAAACACTTTTGATGCTTTTTTTTCAATGTTCGCCACTTTTTCAACGTATTAACTGTAGTTTTACATTTATTTTAGGAATTTATGGTCTATAAACCTAATTTATAGGAAATTATACCTAATGTTTGAGTTAGAAAAGCAGAAATTAGGAATTATTGAGACTAAAATTAAGTGAATAGAGGTTAAGGTAACGTTAGCAACCAATCAACCATAGATAGCTACAATTATTTCCATCTTCTGTTATTGTTCATAATGAGAAAACTTTATTATTTCATGGATTTCACTAATTTCAGTATGACAGTTAAGTCGTAAACCGTTTAAATCTGAGCATGCGGACTCACATCTGCACTCGGCTCACATCGGGGAGGGAAACTTGTAAAGATGGAGGAAGGAGTCGAAACGTACCGTGGTGTTATGGGTGGTCGGCGAGGACAGGGGAGTGACCGTTTCCATGGCAATAAATGAGACCGGTACAAACACACCAAATGTCCCTCCTTTTTTTCTCATTACAAACAATAACAGAACATGGGAATCATTTCAGAAGCTATCTATGGTTGTTTGATGCTAACATTAGCTCAAAACACCATTCATCTGACAGCCTTTGTTGTGTTTGATGCTAGCTTGTAGCTAAGCTAGCTGTCATTTCAAAAGCGTTGTAGCTATCTATGATAGTTTGATGCTAACATTAGCTCAAAACACCATTCAACTGACAGCCTTTGTTGTGTTTGATGCTAGCTTGTAGCTAAGCTAGCTGTCATTTCAAATGCGTTGTAGCTATCTATGATAGTTTGATGCTAACGTTAGCTCAAAACACCATTCAACTGACAGCCTTTGTTGTGTTTGATGCTAACTTGTAGCTAAGCTAACAGTGAACCAACTTTGTTAAGTAGATCCATTTTTACTGTGTTGACGTTACAGAAGTCTCTCGTTAACATCTCGGAGGCTACTTGTCGCTAAGTGACGCATGCGCGACTCACATCTGCACTCGACTCACATCAGGGAGAGACATAAACATTGAAACTGTCTGCAGGTACTTCCTGTCTCCGGCCCATTGGAGGGCGGAGTCCTGGTGACCATCACAGGGTCTAATCTGGGAATGAGGTACCAGGATGTGGTGGGCGGAGTCACAGTGGCAGGTGTTCAGTGTCTGCCCAGACCTGAAGGATACCAGATCTCCACCAGGTAACACACACACACACACACTCACACACACACACAGAGACAGACACACACACACACACACACACACACACACACACAGAGAGACACACACACACACACACACACACACACACAGACACACACAGAGACAGACACACACACACACACTCACAGAGACAGACACACACACACACACTCACACACACAGAGACAGACACAAACAGAGCACAGACACACACACACACACACACACACACACAGAGACAGACACACACACACACACTCACACACACACACACACAGAGACAGACACACACAGCCAGACACACACAGAGCACAGACACACACACACACACAGAGACAGACACACACAGAGCACAGACACACACACACACACACAGAGAGACAGACACGCACAGAGCACAGACACACACACACAGACAGACACACACAGAGCACAGACACACACACACACACACACACACAGACAGACACACACAGAGCACAGACACACACACACACACACTTATAAACAAACACACACAGATATACACACATATATAAAAACACACACACACAGGTTAACGCTGGTTATTTTGATTTTGTGTGTGTGTGTGCGTGTGTGTGTGTGTGTGTGTGTGTGGGTGTGTAGGGTTGTGTGTGAGCTGCAGTCTAGTGGGAAGCAGAGGGAGGGGCCTGTCCTGGTTGTCGTGGGAACAAGTCCACCTGGAAGGTCGACACAGATGTTCACCTATCAGGTAAGAGGGATGGTCGTCCAGATGTTGACCCCCATCTGCTGCCTCAGCCGGTCTCTGAACCATGACTCAAGTCACATGTCACCATGGCAGCCAATCAGATTGAGCAAGAGGCGGGCTTTACTACTTTATCACTCCCTTTGAAAATATGTGAACCAATCAGGCTCCTTGTTTCGTCCTCTGCGTTTTGTTTCCAGGACCCGCAGCTCCTGGACCTGGTTCCAGATAAAGGTCCGGTCTCCGGGGGAACCAGACTGACCATCAGAGGACGCCAGCTGCTGACTGGACAGAAGTCGGACCTCAGCGCCGTGCTGGGCCCCCAGCCCTGCTACATGTAAGTACTACTACTAGTACTACTAGTACTACTACTACAGCCCTGCTACATGTGAGTACTACTACTAGTACTACTACAGCTCTGCTACATGTTAGTACTACTACTAGTACTAGTACTACTACAGCCCTGCTACATGTAAGTACTACTACTACTATAGCCCTGCTACATGTGAGTACTACTAGTACTACTACTAGTAATACTAGTACTACTACTACAGCCCTGCTACATGTAAGTACTACTACTAGTACTACTACTAGTACTACTAGTACTACTACTACCACTACTAGTACTACTACAGCTCTGCTACATGTAAGTACTACTACTACTACTACTAGTACTACTACTTGTACTACTAGTACTACTACTACAGCCCTGCTACATGTAAGTACTACTACTACTACAGCCCTGCTACATGTAAGTGCTACTACTAGTACTAGTACTAGTACTACTACAGCCCTGCAACATGTAAGTACTACTACTAGTACTACTACTACAGCCCTGCTACATGTGAGTACTACTACTAGTACTACTAGTACTACTACTAGTACTACTACTACAGCCCTGCTACATGTGAGTACTACTACTAGTACTACCAGTACTACTACTACAGCCCTGCTAAATGTAAGTACTACTACTAGTAAAACTAATACTACTACTCCTCTCTTCTTGTCTCCTCCCTCTCTTCTTTTCACCTCATCTCCTCACCTCCTCTCCTTGCCTCCTCTCCATGTCTCCTCTCTTCTCATCTCCTCACCTCTTCTCCTCACCTCCTTTCCTCACCTCCTCTCCTCCTCTCCTTGTCGCCTCTCCTTGTCGTCTCCTCACCTCCTCTCCATGTCTCCTCTCTTCTCATCTCCTCACCTCTTCTCCTCACCTCCTTTCCTCACCTCCTCTCCTTGTCTCCTTGTCGCCTCTCCTTGTCGTCTCCTCTCGTCTCCTCACCTCCTCTCCTCGTCTCCTCTCGTCTCCTCTCCTCACCTCCTATCCTTGTCTCCTCTCTTCTTGTCTCCTCTCTTCTTCTCGCCTCCTCTCCTCACCTCCTCTCCTTGTCTCCTCTCTTCTTGTCTCCTCTCTTCTTCTCGCCTCCTCTCATCACCTCCTCACCTCCTTGTCGCCTCTCCTTGTCTCCTCTCCTCAGAGTGGAGGAGGTGAGTGACACCCAGCTGGTGTGCCAGACCGGTCCCAGTAACGAGACGGGTGGAGTAACTCTCCGGGTTCTCTTCGGTAAAGCCGAGAGAACCGTGCCCAACGTTACCTTCCGTTACCTTGACGACCCCGTCATCACCGACGCCACGCCTGCGGAGAGCTTCTACGCGTAAGAACCAGATCGTCAATAATCAATAACAATCAATAATAATCAATAAGAATCCATCCTCTCCTGACTCCAACCAAAGCCCTAATATGGTAACGACTTCCTGTCCTCAGAGGCGGCCGTGTCGTCATGGTGACGGGCAGGAACCTGGGCGTCGTGCAGCAGCCAATCATATCGGTGTGGGTGGAGCCTGTGACGGTCCAGAGGGTGAAACGGAGAAGACGATTGGCTCTGCTCACTGCCAAGCAGCAGCTGGTGTTCAACAGCACCATGACAACGGTGAGATCAACCGGCCAATCAGACGACAGATGAGTTAGAGTCAGACAGGGTCAAAGGTCATCCTGAATAATGACTCTAAACCTGTGTCTCTCTCCGGTATCTCTCCACCCATCTGTCTCTCTCTCCCACCGTCTGTCTCTCTCTCTCTCCCCTGTATGTCCCCCCGTCTGTCTGTCTCTCAGGTGTCAGAGCGCTGCTCTGTCCTGTCGTCCTCTCAGATGACCTGTCCGACCCCCGCGGTGACCCCAGAGGTCAAAGTGAAGGGCGTCTGGTTTCAGCTGGACAACGTCAGAGTCCACTACGAAACCATCAAGGTACCTGTCTGTCTCTCTTCCGGTCTATCTCTCTACTTGTCTGTCTCTCTACCTGTCTGTATATCTACCTCTCTGTCTCTCAACCTGTTTATCTGTCTCTCTACCTGTCTGTCTCTCTACCTGTCTGTCTCTCTACCTGTGTGTCTGTCTCTCTACCTGTCTGTCTCTCTACCTGTCTGTCTCTCTACCTGTCTGTCTCTCAACCTGTCTGTCTCTCTACCTGTCTGTCTCTCTACCTGTGTGGCTCTCTGCCTGTCTGTCTGTCTACCTGTGTGGCTCTCTACCTGTCTGTCTCTCTACCTGTCTGTCTCTCTACCTGTCTGTCTCTCTACCTGTCTGTCTCTCATCCTGTCTGTCTCTCTACCTGTCTGTCTCTCAACCTGTGTGGCTCTCTACCTGTCTGTCTCTCATACTGTCTGTCTCTCAGGGTAAAAGCTTCACTTCAACTTCACAGTGATGATTAATTTGTCTCTCTACCTGTGTGTCTCTCTACCTGTCTGTCTCTCTACCTGTCTGTCTCTCAGGGTAAAAGCTTCACTTATTATCCAAACCCAGAGTTCTTTCCCCTGAATAGAGAAGCTCCAGATGCTCCGTATCGCTTCAAACCAGGAGGAGTGATCGCCGTGGAGGTAACGTATTTGTACTTGTAATACCGTTAAAGGGTCAGTTCGGTATTTTTCCACCTGGGCTCTGTTTCCCATGCAGGTGTCTAAGTGAGTAATCTGAAAAAACATCTAAATCTCGCAGCGTTGCGTGAACATTGTAACCGGCAGATCTAACGCTACAGGACAAATGTAGATTATTATCAGATTATTATTTTTATTATAGTGTTGGACATCATTATGGAAAGGATCCCTACAGAGATAGACCTTTTTTTTTAAAGAGTAAGATCCTTTTCATTCAACATGAAACGCAGAAATCCCTATCGTCAAACCCACCAGACTCCATGTAAATAATCACTACTTTTAGCGTGTATAGAGCAGCATATCTCCACCAGACTCCATGTAAATAATCACTACTTTTAGCGTGTATAGAGCAGCATATCTCCACCAGACTCCATGTAAATAATCATTACTTTTAGCGTGTATAGAGCAGCATATCTCCACCAGACTCCATGTAAATAATCTCTACTTTTAGCGTGTATAGAGCAGCATATCTCCACCAGACTCCATGTAAATAATCATTACTTTTAGCGTGTATAGAGCAGCATATCTCCACCAGACTCCATGTAAATAATCATTACTTTTAGCGTGTATAGAGCAGCATATCTCCACATGTAAATGGGTGAATTAAGAGTTTATTCCAACCAGACCAGAGTGGTGATTGTTGGATCAACAGTGGAAAGATGAACCAAGACGGCTTTTGGTAGTTTTATTTAGTTTCTGTCCACTTTGAGTAAAGTGTGTTTTACAATGATAAAAGTAGTGATTATTTACATGGAGTCTGGTGGGTTTGGTGATGGTGATTTCGGGGCTGTTTCATATTAAACTAAAAGGATCTTACTCTTTAACTAAAAGGTCTATCTCTGTAGGGATCCTTTCATAATGTTGTCAGACACTTAGAATAATAATCTGTGTCTGTCAGCGGCAAAAACCCAACTTTTAGTGGACGTAAATTGTGCCATTGTCCAATAATGTTACATTGCAACTTGTTTCTTTGACATTGGTCCAGTATTAATGGACCAATGTCAAAGATTGTATTTCCTATCAGTCACTTAGACACAAAAACTGGGAAAACAGCATCCAGATTGAAAACTAACCAAAGTTACCCTTTAAAAGACAGAATGAAACATGCCTGATGTCTGTGTTTTCGCGGCGAACCCTCTTAGGGTCAGCACCTGACCAGAGCCATATCGAGACAGGAAGTGACGGCGCGACTCGGAGATCGTGAGTGTGAGGTGAAAACTCTGGACAACACCCACCTGTACTGTGAACCCCCAGAGATCCAACCGCTGAGCGTGGACGACAGCAGCGAGCTGCCCTGCCTCAAGGTAACGCTTAGGCATGCGTTCAAACGACAGACCGAAGCCACAGTGGAAACCTTGTGTCCCTCCCGGATGTGAGTCGAGTGCAGATTTGAGTCGCGCATGCTCAGATTTAAACGGTTTACGACATAACGTGTCATACTGAAATTGGTGAAATCCATGAAATAATAAAGTTTTCTCACAACAAACAATAACAGAAGATGGGAATCATTTCAAAAACGTTGTCGCTATCTATTGGTCGCTATCGGACGTTAGCTCAAAACACCATTCTACTGACAGCCTTTGTTATGTTTGATGCTAGCTTGTAGCTAAGCTAGCAGTCATTTCAAAAGCGTTGTAGCTATCTATGGTTGTTTGGTTGCTAACGTTAGCTCAAAACACCATTCAACTGACAGCCTTTGTTGTGTTTGATGCTAACTTGTAGCTAAGCTAGCAGTCATTTCAAAAGCGTTGTAGCTATCTATGATAGTTTGATGCTAACGTTAGCTCAAAACACCATTCAACTGACAGCCTTTGTTGTGTTTGATGCTAACTTGTAGCCAACAGTGAACCAACTTCGTTTAGTAGGTCCATTTTTACTGTGTTGACATTACAGAAGTCTCTCGTTAGCATCTTGTATGCTACTTGTCGCTAAGTGACGCATGCGCGACTCACATCTGCACTCGACTCACATCAGGGAGAGACACTCCCAGTTACAGTTTTGACGTCACACACACACATAAACAACAATGGCGACCCCTGTTGATGCTGTACAGACTCCGGTGATTAACGGTGACAAATGGAAATGAAACAACGTTAAGTAATCAAAACAATACACTTACTGTATGACACACATGTAGGACACCTAAACCTTATAATGGCGGGAAAACCCTCCAGATGTCTTCAGGCAGGTGTCTGAAGATGCTGAATAATAATAATAATAATAATAATAATAATAATAATAATAATAATAATAATAATAATAATAACTGCAGAAGAACTAACTCGGCTGTATAATACTTTGTTTGGATAAAACTTGTCTGTCTGTCCATCTGTCTGTCTGTCTGTCCGTCTGTCTGTCTCTCTGTCTGTCTGTCTGTCTCCCAGGTGTTCATGGGAAACCTGAAGGTGGAGCTGGGACGGGTTCAGTACGACAGCGACTCTCTCTCTGTCGTCCCATTGGCTGCTCAGATCAGTTTGGCAGCAGGAGCTGCTGTCATCATCCTATCAGTGCTGGTCGTCATCCTCATGTACAGGTAGGTATCTGTCTGCCTGTCTGTCTGTCTGTCTGTCTGTCTGTCGCTGTCTGTCTGTCTGTCTGTCTGTCTGTCTGTCTGTCTGTTGCTGTTTGTCTGTCTGTCTGTCTGTCTGTCGCTGTCTGTCTGTCTGTCTGTCTGTCTGTCTGTCTGTCTGCCTGTCTGTCTGTCTGCCTGCTTGTCTGTCGCTGTCTGTCTATCTGTCTGTCTGTCGCTGTCTGTCTGTCTGTCGCTGTCTGTCTGTCTGTCTGTCTGTCTGTCTGTCTGTCTCACTACCTGTCTGCTTTCAGCCACTTAATGTCCTTTCAAAATAAAAGTTGTCTAAAATGATTGAACTTTGGTATCTTAGGAAGAATTTGCAATTAAATCCTAAAAAATTAATGAAGTTTTGAGTGTGGAACAGGAAGATGTATTTATGAAGATGTATTTGTGAAGATGTATTTGTGAAGATGTATTTATGAAGATGTATTTGTGAAGATGTATTTGTGAAGATGTATTTATGAAGATGTATTTGTGAAGATGTATTTGTGAAGATGTATTTGTGAAGATGTATTTGTGAAGATGTATTTATGAAGATGTATTTATGAAGATGTATTTGTGAAGATGTATTTATGAAGATGTATTTGTGAAGATGTATTTATGAGGATGTATTTGTTGCTGGTTAGCTGACTCTGTGTCTGTGTGCAGGAGGAAGAGCAAACAGGCTCTCAGAGACTATAAGAAGGTTTTACTGCAGCTGGAAACTCTGGAGATCAACGTGGGAGACCAGTGTCGCAAAGAGTTCACAGGTAACACACACACACAGACGCACGCACACACACACACACACACACACACACACACAGACGCACGCACACACACACACACAGACACACACATTCAGAAAATAATCTACAGATTCATTGTAATGATAGCAATCATTCTCTCCCTCTGTGTGTGTGTTTGTGTGTGTGTGTTTGTGCGTATGTGTGTGTGTGGCTCTGTGTGTGTTTGTGCGTATGTGTGTGTGTCTGTGTGTGTTTGTGCGTATGTGTGTGTGCTGTGTGTGTGTTTGTGTGTGTGTGTGCATGTTTGTGTTTGTGCGTGTGTGTGTGCGTGTGTGTGTTTGTATACATGTGTGCGTGTGTGTAAATGTGTGTGTGTGTGTGTGTAAATGTGCGTGCGTGTGTGTGTGTGGGGCTCTGTGTGTGTTTGTGCGTGTGTGTGTGTGTGGCTGTGTGTGTGTTTGTGCGTGTGTGTGTGCATGTTTGTGTTTGTGCGTGTGTGTGTGCATGTGTGTGTTTGTATACATGTGTGCGTGTGTGTGTGTGTGTGTGTGTGTAAATGTGCGTGCGTGTGTGTGTGTGTGTGTGTAGACTTGATGACAGAGATGATGGACCTGAGCAGTGATGTTGGGGGACCTGGTCTCCCCCTGCTGGACTACAGGACCTATGCAGAGCGGGTCTTCTTCCCCGGCCAGCAGGTGGCGCCACTGAGCCGGCAGCTGGACCTGCCCGAGTCCCGGAGGCAGACGGTGGAGCAGGGCCTGCAGCAGCTCAACAACCTGCTCAACAACAAGCTCTTCCTCACCAGGGTGGGTCCGCATCCCGGGTATCACGGGTATCACGGGTGTTATGGGTATCCCGGGTATCACGGGTGTTATGGGTATCCCGGGTATCACGGGTGTTATGGGTATCACGGGTATCACGGGTGTTACGGGTATCACGGGCATCACGGGTGTTACGGGTATCACGGGTGTTATGGGTGTTATGGGTATCACGGTGGGTATGGGTATCACGGGTGTTATGGTGTTATGGGTATCACGGTGGTTATGGGTATCACGGGTGTTATGGTGTTATGGGTATCACGGGTGTTATGGGTATCACGGGTGTTATGGTGTTATGGGTATCACGGGTGTTATGGGTATCACGGGTGTTATGGGTATCACGGGTGTTATGGGTATCACGGGTGTTATGGTGTTATGGGTATCACGGGTATCACGGGTATCACGGGTGTTATGGGTATCACGGTGTTATGGGTAACACGGGTGTTATGGGTGTTATGGGTATCACGGGTAACACGGTTGTTATGGGTATCACGGTGTTATGGGTAACACGGGTGTTATGGGTGTTATGGGTATCACGGGTAACACGGTTGTTATGGGTATCACGGTGTTATGGGTATCACGGGTGTTATGGTGTTATGGGTATCACGGTGGTTATGGGTATCACGGGTGTTATGGTGTTATGGGTATCACGGGTGTTATGGGTATCACGGGTGTTATGGGTATCACGGTGGTTATGGGTATCACGGGTGTTATGGGTATCACGGGTATCACGGGTGTTATGGGTATCACGGTGTTATGGGTATCACGGGTGTTATGGGTATCACGGGTGTTATGGGTATCACGGGTATCACGGGTGTTATGGGTGTTATGGGTATCACGGTGTTATGGGTATCACGGGTGTTATGGGTATCACGGGTGTTATGGGTATCACGGGTATCACGGGTGTTATGGGTGTTATGGGTATCACGGGTGTTATGGGTGTTATGGGTATCACGGTTGTTATGGGTATCACGGTTGTTATGGGTATCACGGGTGTTATGGGTGTTATGGGTATCACGGTTGTTATGGGTATCACGGGTGTTATGGGTGTTATGGGTGTTATGGGTATCACGGGTGTTATGGGTGTTATGGGTATCACGGTGTTATGGGTATCACGGGTGTTATGGGTATCACGGGTAACACGGGTGTTATGGGTATCACGGTGTTATGGGTATCACAGTGTTATGGGTGTCACGGGTGTTATGGGTGTTATGGGTAACACGGGTAACACGGGTGTTATGGGTGTTATGGGTATCACGGGTGTTATGGGTATCACGGTGTTATGGGTGTTATGGGTATCACGGTGTTATGGGTATCACGGTGTTATGGGTGTTATGGGTATCACGGTGTTATGGGTATCACGGTGTTATGGGTGTTATGGGTATCACGGTGTTATGGGTATCACGGTGTTATGGGTGTCACGGGTAACACGGGTAACACGGGTGTTATGGGTGTTATGGGTATCACGGTGTTATGGGTATCACGGGTGTTATGGGTAACACGGGTGTTATGGGTATCACGGGTGTTATGGGTGTCACGGGTAACACGGGTAACACGGGTGTTATGGGTGTTATGGGTATCACGGGTGTTATGGGTGTTATGGGTATCACGGTGTTATGGGTATCACGGTGTTATGGGTATCACGGGTGTTATGGGTATCACAGTGTTATGGGTGTCACGGTGTTATGGTTATTATGGTTATCGCGGGTGTTATGGGTATCACGGTGTTATGGTAATCACGGTGTTATGGGTATCACAGTGTTATGGGTATCACGGGTGTTATGGGTGTCACGGGTAACACGGGTAACACGGGTGTTATGGGTGTTATGGGTATCACGGGTGTTATGGGTGTTATGGGTATCACGGTGTTATGGGTATCACGGTGTTATGGGTATCACGGTGTTATGGGTATCACGGGTGTTATGGGTATCACAGTGTTATGGGTGTCACGGTGTTATGGTTATTATGGTTATCGCGGGTGTTATGGGTATCACGGTGTTATGGTAATCACGGTGTTATGGGTATCACAGTGTTATGGGTGTCACAGGTGTTATGGGTATCACGGTGTTATGGGTATCACGGGTGTTATGGGTGTTATGGGTAACACGGGTAACACGGGTGTTATGGGTGTTATGGGTATCACGGGTGTTATGGGTATCACGGTGTTATGGGTGTTATGGGTATCACGGTGTTATGGGTGTCACGGTGTTATGGTTATTATGGTTATCGCGGGTGTTATGGTTATCACAGTGTTATGGTTATCACGGTGTTATGGTTATGTTTTGACTCCTTTTTCACCGCCTTGAAGTCTCCTCTTTGTCACCTTTTCGTCTCCATTCCCTGAACATAGATGTTATCTCAGCTGTTGAAAATTGAGATAAAGACAATATTTGTTGATAGATTATGAAGGAAAATGTTATTTCAGAATTGTTTTTAAAACCCCAAATAAGTCCCGGGTCAGTTTGACCCGAGGGACACGAGAAGGTCCCGGAAGGTGAAGACAACATGAGGGTTAAAGACCTAAACCCCCCCCCCCCAACGTGGACGCGTTGACGTGCATGTGACGGTCTGTCCTGTCTCTGTGTCTCAGTTCATCCACACGCTGGAGGCCCAGCAGGGCTTCTCTCAGAGAGACCGGGGCTACGTTGCCAGTCTGCTCACCATGGCCCTGCACGATAAGCTGGAGTACTTCACCGAGGTCATGAAGAGTCTGCTCCAGGACCTGGTGCAGCAGTACGTCGCCAAGAACCCCAAACTCATGCTGCGCCGGTACGTAAAACAAACGCACCTTCATCTGTGAATAAAAACTTTTAACTAGCGAAGCAGAGAACCACGGCCGCTCTTTCTTACAGCGAGATCACACTGTCTGTCTGTCTGTCTGTCTGTCTGTCTGCCTGTCTGCCTGTCTGCCTGTCTGTCTGTCTGTCTGCCTGTCTGTCTGTCTGTCTGTCTGCCTGTCTATCTGTCTGCCTGTCTGTGTTTCAGGACTGAGACAGTTGTTGAGAAGATGTTGACTAACTGGATGTCGATCTGCCTCTACTCCTTCCTCAAGGTAAATGCACGTCTGTCTGTCTGTAGAAATACTAACCTGTCTGTCTGTCTGTCTGTCTGTCTGTCTGTCTGTCTGTCTGTCTCCCTGTCTGTCTGTAGAAATACTAACCTGTCTGTCTGTCTGTCTGTCTGTAGAAATACTAACCTGTCTGTTGAAACACTAACCTGTCTATCTGCCTGTCTGTCTGTAGAAACACTAACCTGTCTGTCTGCCTGTCTGTAGAAACACTAACCTGTCTATCTGCCTGTCTGCCTTCCTGTCTGTAGAAACACTAACCTGTCTATCTGCCTGTCTGCCTTCCTGTCTGTAGAAACACTAACCTGTCTGTCTGCCTGTCTGCCTGTAGAAACACTAACCTGTCTATCTGCCTGCCTGTCTGTAGAAACACTAACCTGTCTGTCTGCCTGTCTGCCTTCCTGTCTGTAGAAACACTAACCTGTCTGTCTGCCTGTCTGTAGAAACACTAACCTGTCTATCTGCCTGTCTAGATAAACACTAACCTGTCTGTCTGCCTGTCTGTAGAAACACTAACCTGTCTGTCTGCCTGTCTAGATAAACACTAACCTGTCTATCTGCCTGTCTAGATAAACACTAACCTGTCTATCTGCCTGTCTAGATAAACGCTAACCTGTCTGTCTGCCTGTCTGTAGAAACACTAACCTGTCTGTCTGCCTGCCTGTCTGTCTGCAGGAGGTGGCGGGGGAGCCTCTGTACATGCTCTACCGAGCCATAAAGTACCAGGTGGACAAAGGGCCGGTGGACTCGGTGACGGGGAAAGCCAAACGAACGCTTAACGACAGCCACCTGCTGCGGGAGGACATCGACTACTGCGCCGTGGTAACCAATCAGCTGCACATGATGATTAATTCCTTAGCAACCATCATGTTTGACTTAACGAGGTCCAGATTTTTAGACGTTCTTTTATCTCAAATGGCTCAAAAAATCTACGCGTAGCTGCTGTAAATGAGAAAATATCCTCCATGTTTGGGCTGGTGTTACATCCTCATCTCTACATGGACACCTGTCTCCTAACTTTTCTACCTGTCTCTCTCCCTCTGTACCTGTCTCTCTCTCTGTACCTGTCTCTCTCTCTGTACCTGTCTCTCTCTCAGACTCTGACAGTGTTGGTGATGAATGGAGTCGAAGTTCAACCTTGTCCTGTTAAAGTGCTCGACACAGACACAATCACACAGGTAGGTACATGTCTGTCTGTCTGTCTGTCTGTCTGTCTGTCTGTCTGTCTTCCTGTCTGTCTGTCTGTCTGTCTTCCTGTCTGTCTGTCTGTCTGTCTATCTGTGTGTCTGTCTGTCTTCCTGTCTGTGTGTCTGTCTAACTGTCTGTCTTCCTGTCTGTCTCTCACCTGTCTGTCTGTGTACAGGTGAAGGATAAGATCCTGGATCAGGTCTACAGAGGAGCTCCATTCTCTCAGAGACCAGCAGCAGACAGTCTGGACCTGGGTACACACACACACATGCACAGACACACACACACACACACACACGCACACACGCACAGACACACGCACACACGCACAGACACACACACACACGCACAGACACACACACACACACGCACACACGCACAGACACACGCACACACACACACACACACACACACACGTACACACGCACAGACACACTCGCACGCACGCACACACACACACGCACAGACACACGCACAGACACGCACGCACAGACACACACAAACACACGCACACACACAGACACACACGCACACACACACACACACACGTCTGGTTTGATTGACAGCTCACACCGACCTGTGTTCCTGATTGGTTGACAGAGTGGCGTTCAGGTCAGGCGGGTCACCTGACCCTGTCAGACGATGATGTCACAGCGGTGGTTCAGGGGCGCTGGAAACGAGTCAACACTCTGCAGCACTACAAGGTAACAACTGGCCAATCACAGCGCAGCTTCCGTTTCTCTTCTTCTACGGTTGCATAAACAGTAGTGTGTATCTTTTCGGACACACTTAGCTGTAACTTCTGAACATCTCTTCTTGAGAGCCTCCTTGCTGTTGAAAACGTGTAACCATGGTAACCGCTGCCGTCCTCAGCGTTAGCGTAATGCTTAAATTACTGAAAAAGGTAAACAGCTGCAGCCCGACCGATATATCAGCATTTATAATGGCCGATTTAAAAAAGAAAAGGAAATATATATATATATATACATTTTATATATATATATATATATATTAAAATATATATATACATCCAAATATATGTATACGTACTATATATAAAATATACATATTTTTTGTATATATATATACACATTTTATATATATATTAAAATATATGTATATATAATTAAAATATATATATATATATAAACTGCTAACCTTTTTCAATAATTTAAGCATTTCCTGGCGATGCCGCTAATGCTGAGGTTGGCAGCGGTTACCATGGTTACACGTTTTCAACAGGAAGGTGGCTCTAAATTTCTCATGTACTGGGGGTTATACTTTTGACTTTATTTGCACTACAGTTTATTTATATATATATATATATATATATATATATATGTGTGTGTGTGTGTGTGTGTTTTCTTCTGTATGAACCTCTGTCTGGTATTGACTTTCTGTTCTTTGTTAATAAAATAAAAAAGTATTTTTGGACTAAAGACCCCAAAACTCTTCCGATAGCCCCTTAATAAATAACAAACCTTTAGGAATCATTACTACCGCATTGCATTGTGGGATATGTATGCCGGTGTAGTGTCCAGTGCATACTGTAACATTTCACCAGAAATAGTATGAAATTCACATACTATTGGTTTCATACTAAGGTTTGGGACGTACTCAAACACAGGGCTGTAGTCAAGACCACCTTAGTCGAGTCCAAGACAAGTCCAAGACCAGGACTAGTCGAGTCCAAGTCAAGACCGAGTCCTAAAAGGTTTGAGTCCAAGACAAGACCGAGTCCAGGACAGAATAAAGGTCTTATACATGACAGCATCAAGACCATCATTTTGGGTTTCACTTTCCCTCCAATGGTATCATCAACATGACAAAGACACCTGGACTCGGTCCAGACCAGAAGCCATATCTGGCAAGACCAGTGGCCGAGACCGAGACAAGTCCGAATCCATAGAAAAACGGTCTCGAATCCGGACTCGAGTCCAAGACCGGACTCAAGTACTACAGCCCTGGCCTCTACACTTCTCCTTGTCTTCTCTCTCTTTCTTTCTTCCTTCTCTCTGTTCCTGTTAACCGCTGGTCTCTCTCGTTCAGGTCCCAGACGGAGCAACCGTGGCTCTGATCCCTCGCTCCCAGAGCTCAGGTGGAGTTGGAGTCCACCAGGTGTTCCAGACCGGAGAGAGTAAGAGCACGACAACCACACAACGCAACACAACGCAACACAACCACGGCAGACACACTGGCTAACTTTCCCTCCACCTGTCAATCAAATACCTGAAGTTCAGTAAAAAAAACTGTGAATTAAGCTGGTGAAAGAGTGTGTGTGTGTGTGTGTGTGTGGGGGGGGGGGGGGTTGGAGGTCAGCAGAGAGAGACACAGGTGGGAGAGACAGGTGAGAGAGACAGATGGGAGCAGAGAGAGACACAAGTGAGAGATAGACAGGTGGGAGCAGAGAGACAGGTGAGAGAGACACAGGTGAGCCAGAGACAGGTGGGAGCAGAGAGAGACACAGGTGAGAGAGATAGACAAGTGGGAGCAGAGAGAGAGACAGGTCAGAGAGATAGACAAGTGGGAGCAGAGAGAGAGACAGGTCAGAGAGATAGACAGGTGGGAGCAGAGAGACAGGCGGGAGAGACACAGGTGAGCCAGAGACAGGTGGGAGCAGAGAGAGACACAGGTGAGAGAGATAGACAAGTGGGAGCAGAGAGAGAGACAGGTCAGAGAGATAGACAGGTGGGAGCAGAGAGAGAGACAGGTGGGAGCAGAAAGAGAGACAGGTGGGAGCAGAGAGAGACAAGGTGAGAGAGATAGACAAGTGGGAGCAGAGAGAGAGACAGGTCAGAGAGAGAGACAGGTGGGAGCAGAGAGAGACAAGGTGAGAGAGAGAGACAGGTGGTAGCAGAGAGAGACACAGGCGAGAGAGAGAGAGAGAGACAGGTGAGAGAGAGACAGGTCTGAGACTGAGGTCAAAAAAGTTGACCGTCAACACCCACCAGGTCCGTAGTTGTTGTCATGGCTGAAGTCACATGACCTACGAGATCTCACGAATTCACATGTGATCGCACGGTATAACAGGATGTAGTTTCTACAACCAGAACTCAAAACGTCTCCGCCCATTATGACGTGTTCAAGGTGTAGTTCAGGGAGCACGGTGTATTTTATTTTGAAAATTAACCGGATGGTTTGTTTTGTTTCTGTGCTCCACTTCCTGTCCCGACCTATCTGCCCTGATCCTCTGATCCGCTGTTGTGTCGTTGTCGTGCTGACGTGTGTGTTGTTGCCGTAGAAACGCCGATGCTGGAGGGCGAGGAGGAGGAGGGTCTGCGTCTGTGGCACCTGGTGAAGAGCAGCGAAGATCCGGAAATCCCAAAACACAGAAAGAGCAGCATGAGGGAGAGAGAGAGAGCCAAGGCCATACCTGAGATTTACCTGACCCGCCTGCTGTCCATGAAGGTAACACGCACATTAACATACCTGAGATTTACCTGACCCGCCTGCTGTCCATGAAGGTAACACGCACATTAACACACCTGAGATTTACCTGACCCGCCTGCTGTCCATGAAGGTAACACACACATTAACACACCTGAGATTTACCTGACCCGCCTGCTGTCCATGAAGGTAACACGCACATTAACACACCTGAGATTTACCTGACCCGCCTGCTGTCCATGAAGGTAACACGCACATTAACACACCTGAGATTTACCTGACCCGCCTGCTGTCCATGAAGGTAACACACACATTAACACACCTGAGATTTACCTGACCCGCCTGCTGTCCATGAAGGTAACACGCACATTAACACACCTGAGATTTACCTGACCCGCCTGCTGTCCATGAAGGTAACACGCACATTAACACACCTGAGATTTACCTGACCCGCCTGCTGTCCATGAAGGTAACACACATTAACACACCTGAGATTTACCTGACCCGCCTGCTGTCCATGAAGGTAACATACACATTAACACACTTGAGATTTACCTGACCCGCCTGCTGTCCATGAAGGTAACACGCACATTAACACACCTGAGATTTACCTGACCCGCCTGCTGTCCATGAAGGTAACACGCACATTAACACACCTGAGATTTACCTGACCCGCCTGCTGTCCATGAAGGTAACACACACATTAACACACCTGAGATTTACCTGACCCGCCTGCTGTCCATGAAGGTAACACACATTAACACACCTGAGATTTACCTGACCCGCCTGCTGTCCATGAAGGTAACATACACATTAACACACTTGAGATTTACCTGACCCGCCTGCTGTCCATGAAGGTAACACGCACATTAACACACCTGAGATTTACCTGACCCGCCTGCTGTCCATGAAGGTAACACGCACATTAACACACCTGAGATTTACCTGACCCGCCTGCTGTCCATGAAGGTAACACACACATTAACACACCTGAGATTTACCTGACCCGCCTGCTGTCCATGAAGGTAACACGCACATTAACACACCTGAGATTTACCTGACCCGCCTGCTGTCTCTCCACCTGTCTCTCTCCCTCCCTCCCCCTCTCTCCCTACCTCCCTATCTGTCTCTCTCTCTCTCTCCCTCCCTTCCTGATTGACTCTCTCTCCCTCCCTTCCTGATTGACTCTCTC
>JABXJD010000302.1:357500-407500 GCA_013375575.1 Percina caprodes
ACACACACACACACACACACACACACACGCATGGTGCACACGTACACACACACACACATATGGTGCACGCGCACACACACACACACACACACACACACACACACACACGCATGGTGCACGCGCACACACACACACACACACATGGTGCACACACACACACACACACACACACACTCTCTCACACACACACACACACACGCTTAATGGTGTTTTAAGCACCCAACGTCTCCTTCGATGAACCACACTCACACATATACACACAGACACATTGTCTCCCACCTGTCTCTCTCTCTCCCACCTGTCTGTCTCTCTCACCTGTCTCTCTCCCACCTGTCTGTCTCTCTCACCTGTCTCTCTCCCACCTGTCTGTCTCTCTCACCTGTCTCTCTCCCACCTGTCTGTCTCTCTCACCTGTCTCTCTCCCTGTCTGTCAGATCATCATGTCTCTGGAGGAGGACAGTTCAGGGCAGAAGATGCAGTTGGCCTATCGGCTGCAGCAGGTCGCCGCCCTGGTGGAGAACAAGGTCACTGACCTCTGATGACCCCCCCCCCACCGGCAAGAAGCAATGACCTCTGACCCCGCGACCCTGAAGACGCTCCCGCTGAGAAAGAGGAGGATGAAAGCCCTTTTCATTGAACACCTTCAGCAGAAAAATTATTGGACTCTTGTTAACATTGTCTTCCTGCACTGTCTGCGTGTGTGTGTGTGTGTGTGTGTGTGTGTGTGTGTGTGTGTGTGTGTGTGTGTGTCGGGATATATGAGGTTTTTATAGTCAGACTCAGGCGATCCCAGTTCTTTCGATTCCTTTTCTCCGCAGCAGCCGTCAAACCAAAACCTGAACCCAGCGTTAGCGTTAGCGTTAGCATTGCCTGCGTCGGCCATCAGAACCGCCAGACAAAACGCAGGTCTTTCTGGGGGGGTCTTGCGTTGAGACTGCGGCGGTGGGGGCCACATGCGGAAAGTTGGAGAAATGCAACCTGACCTGGGGAGGCCAGCGATGTAAGCGGAGATCAGACTTGGTCGTGTGTTTTGAGGCGGCGTGAGAGTCCCGTAGAGGAAACAGGAAACATCGCTGCCTCTACATCTGCCACAAGAACGTCTCAGACCCTCCGTCTCTTTTCTTTCTCTCTTTCTCCGGAAAACAGTAACTGTGAAATATTAAGTCTAATTTTGCTACATTGGGAGTGTCGCTCCCTGATGTGAGTCGCGCATGCGTCACTTAGCGACAAGTAGCATATAAGATGCTAACGAGAGACTTCTGTAATGTCAACACAGTAAAAATGGATCTACTTAACGAAGTTGGTTCACTGCTGGCTACAAGTTAGCATCAAACACAACAAAGGCTGTCAGTTGAATGGTGTTTTGAGCTAACGTTAGCATCAAACTATCATAGATAGCTACAACGTTCCTGAAATGATTTCCATCTTCTGTTATTGTTCATAATGAGAAAACTTTATTATTTCATGGATTTCACTAACTTCAGTATGACAGTTATGTCGTAAACCGTTTAAATCTGAGCATGCGCGACTCACATCTGCACTCGACTCACATCGGGGAGGGACGGAGGTTAAAAAACACAACAGGATATCACACAAGTGAGCCATGTAGTGACACGCCCACCGCCGCACAACCCTGCGGAACATCACCGGATCCCCATTTGGCAATGTGAACGCAGCGACAATCTAACCAATCAGATCAGAGAACACCACGGTCACCTGCTGCATTGCACTACGTTTCCCATAGTCCCCTGCTGTTCTGCTGTCCATGTGGGGGACAGAAAGCACAATTTGAATTTTCTCTATGCCGATCACGTGTATCGATCGTTGTCCTGCTGATCGCCAGCATGCTGGATGTTTTTTTATCAACAGTTTTGCTGACAATATTTTTAGCTTTTACTACTGAAAATCAGCACAATTATGAAGCTTTTAACATCCCGACATTTCGGGAGTTTTACTGAACGCAATAACAGAATCAGGGAGTGGTTTTCTTAAATCACATTTTCAGTGCGACTTCAGTTTCTGACTTTCTGTCTCCGGCCCAAACTACATCTTCCCATCAGGTAACCTCGGGACCTGCACCGGTTCCCAGTCTAGCCAGTCCTCCTCAGTTCCAGGTTGAGTCCAGATTGACTCATCGGAGGCTCTCGGGTGTACCTTTCAAATTGCTGAGTTTTTTTTTTTTGTTTATTAGCCAATTAGCACGTAGCAGAATGAAGAAGGGCCATAGCTTAGTGATTCTTGCTGCTTTATGCCTGGCCCACTGCAATGAAGTTGGTTCACTGTTGGCTACAAGTTAGCATCAAACACAACAAAGGCTGTCAGTTGAATGGTGTTTTGAGCTAACGTTAGCATCAAACTATCATAGATAGCTACAAAGCTTTTGAAATGATTGCTAGCTTAGCTACAAGTTAGCATCAAACACAACAAAGGCTGTCAGTTGAATGGTGTTTTGAGCTAACGTTAGCATCAAACTATCATAGATAGCTACAAAGCTTTTGAAATGATTGCTAGCTTAGCTACAAGTTAGCATCAAACACAACAAAGGCTGTCAGTTGAATGGTGTTTTGAGCTAACGTTAGCATCAAATCAACCATAGATAACTACAACGCTTTAGAATTGACTGCTAGCTTAAGAGGTTACCTCTAACGTGCTAAGGTGAAGCTCCTGGATGTTGACGCTGTCATCTTGTAATTTTGGAGCCAGAGTCTGCGCAGTAGTGATCGGGCGGTGGAGCCCTTTATCAAAGTCCCGCCCATACACCCGCCCGACCAATCGGGAGTGCATCCCAGCTGTCAATCATGACGTCTCAGCCTGTTTTTATAGCATCAAAGACACCTGACACAACGCGATCCCTTACCTACATCTTCACAGGTCATTTGAAGGTCATTTGAAGGTGATTTGAAGATTCCTTCATCTCAAATTTTAGATGAAGGAATCTGCGCTTTTCTTATGCGATAAAGAAATAAAATCCACTTTACTAACATGTAGAAAAGCTGGAGAACAGAAACTAAAATCACACTGAAAATACAGTTGAACTAAAACAGTGAAGTTGAAGATAAAACAATCTGAAATCTGGGGGCAGACGTTGAAACTGTGTGTGTGTGTGTGTGTGTGTGTGTGTGTGTGTGTGTGTGTGTGTGTGTGTGTGTGTGTGTGTGTGTGTGTGTGTGCGCGTGTGTTTCTAGTTACTAACTTATTACATGTACATACTGTAAGTCCTATTTATACCTATTTATCCCAGCTGTGCCTTCACTCTTGCAGCTAGGTGGCGCTGTCTGTCTTCACTTACAGCAGCCTTATTCAGCATGTGTCCCAGTGCATCATGGGACGATAAATTCATTTTAATGTTAACTGTTTTTTTTAACCAGGGAGGAAAAACAACAGAGTCATCATGTACAAATATTACTGGATACACAACTAGCATAGCATCACGCTAGGTTGACAATCACGAGTGTAGCTAACGAACGGTTTAGCTAGCTCTTCGTTTGACCTCGTGTTGACAGCGATGATTAGGCGTTTTTAGATCAAAAAAACTTATTTATTACTTATATATATTTTTAAGAATTCCCCTTTTTTATTGTGTCCGCACCGCGAGAACTAGGAACGAACGCGGTTCTTAGAAAACCCGCTTTGTTAGCTCGTATTTCAGAGTATACTCGGCTAACGGTTGTAGCTATAACGGGACATGTTAGCTACATGCTAATGTCAGGGAAACCTGTAATCCTGGTTCATTTCTCCCTAATATTGGATCACATTGCTAGTATAGTATATATACTTTTGTGGATCACCTCCCATAAGGTACCGTAACCCCATTGGTTCAGGTCCTATCCCCCAACCAATCGGCTATCCCCACCATAACCACTCGAGGTCAAAGGCCTAACCCCGACCCAGCAGCGGAGCGGCAGTCGGGACTTTTCCCGGTGGGGGTTTTGAGGCCGCGAGGGTTTATGTTACGGGAGGTGATCCACAAAAGCCTGTATGGTCGGAACTACGGGAAGTCGGAGCAGAGGGTTTCATTTTTCAAGACAAATGGGCGTCGGACTAGTGGCCTGTACGACTAAAGGGAATTTTTCGGGTTTTTTGAGAGGTCGGGACAATGGAGCGTCGGAGAAATGGGCGGTCCCCATTTGGACTGGGGGGGGATCACCAGACGCCTCCCAATACGATATCATCACGATACTTATACCACAATACGATATTATTGCGATTTATAACCTTTTTTCCAGTTTCAAATGACGTCCCCAAAAGGAAATGTCTGTTTCATCTAAAAAGAAACTGACCAACACATATATAATATATAATAATATATATAATATATAATAATATATATAATATATAATAATATATATAATATATAATAATATATATAATATATAATAACAGATCCATACTTGGCGCCCGTGTACCGATACAGTATCGCCACTGACATCGCGATACGATGCTGTATTGCCCCCCCCCCCCCCACCCCTAATTGGACACACCCTGAACCTGCACCATGCGCTTCAAGGCGCAAATATAACGACGACTTTGACTCGTCAGAGTGAAATAAAAGAATCAGTTAGCTTTCCTATTAGCGACACGGATGCTAACGTTTCTTTAAAAAGCCCTTTGAAGGTGTATGTAGTTCTCAAGGGGGGACAGTTTGTCTCAGGGAGTCCCCAGACCAGTTTGGTCCAAAAACGCCTATATATATATATATATATATATATATATATATATATATATATATATATTAGCCCTTGTGTTGTCTTCCCGTAGACCGCAAGACATTTGGTTTTTCTGGGTCAAAATTTTAAGTGAAAACCTCCTTAAGACAGTTTTTAAGTTCTTTGTCGATTTATTTTGGACATTTATGTTGTTTTTGAAGTTTTTGAAGCTTTCTCCGACATTTTTTGTCACTTTTTGACGTTTTTAATATCTTTCCCCGAAGTTCTTTCTTGTTCTTTCTGTAAGTTCTTTTTTTTTTACAATGTCTTTTGTCGTTTTTTGGGACTTTTTTGTTGTTTTTTCTCTATATTTCTGTCACTTTTTTCTCTTAAATCTTTTTATGCGTCTTCAAATGCTATAAAATTAAACAAAACACCCAAATTCAATGCAAATAGTAACTTGTAACTCGTGAGGAGCGTCGTAGGGAACCATCCACGTTACGTTTTTTTTTACAATTTCGTTGAAGGAAACCCAAAATTTCTGATTTAGAAACCTTTTGAAAATGAAAAATAAATAATGACCCCGAGGACAACAGGAGGGTTAAGTGCAACATACAACGTCACGGCAACTTGACGGCCAGAGCACATCCGAAAACAAAGGGTTTCAGGTGTTCTCAAGACGCCACACGCGTGTGTTGCCCTTTAAGAAGATGCTAATTTTAGCTAGCTGTTGCTACAATAGCTACCATATTACTTAGTTTGAGCTACTTTTCTTATATATTTTAGCTCTGAAATCAATGTTGTCATACAGGCTGAATCCAAATATCTGAAACCCCCAACAACCCCCTTTCAGACTCTCTGACTTTATATGTACTGTAGGCCTAATACTATTATACTAGATCATATCAGTGTTACTGTACATATCCCTGGTTCTCTGGGTCCATGTAAAGGGACCGGGAGACCTGTCCGAGTCTGCAGGTCCAGAGGTTGAAGGTTTGGATTCATGTCTTCATGGCAGCAGTTTGTTGTTTTAGCTGTTGGTTTTTCTCTGTGTGGAATCGTCACAAAGTGAAGATTCAGAAGAGTTTTATTTAGCCTTCATGTGCAACTCTGTGGGACAGGATACTTCCTGGACTCATTATACTTCCTGGACCCTCCTGACAGGATACTTCCTGGACTCATTATACTTCCTGGACTCATTATATTTCCTGGACCCTCCTGACAGGATACTTCTTGGACTCATTATACTTCCTGGACCCTCCTGACAGGATACTTCCTGGACTCATTATACTTCCTGGACTCAATATACTTCCTGGACTCTCCTGACAGGATACTTCCTGGACTCATTATACTTCCTGGACTCATTATACTTCCTGGACTCCTGAAAGGATACGTCCTGGACTCAATATACTTCCTGGACTCATTATACTTCCTGGACTCCTGACAGGATACTTCCTGGACTCATTATACTTCCTGGACTCCTGAAAGGATACGTCCTGGACTCAATATACTTCCTGGACTTATTATACTTCCTGGACTCTCCTGACAGGATACTTCCTGGACTCATTATACTTCCTGGACTCCTGACAGGATACGTCCTGGACTCAATATACTTCCTGGACTCATTATACTTCCTGGACTCCTGACAGGATACTTCCTGGACTCATTATACTTCCTGGACTCCTGACAGGATACTTCCTGGACTCATTATACTTCCTGGACTCCTGAAAGGATACTTCCTGGACTCATTATACTTCCTGGACTCATTATACTTCCTGGACTCCTGAAAGGATACGTCCTGGACTCAATATACTTCCTGGACTCATTATACTTCCTGGACTCCCATGTTTTCCATTGTAAATGGACTCTAACTGAGGCTGAAGCCATCAGGCAATAAGAGAACCGGCTCTGACTGTCGGCGGTCTCGTCTGCTGCTGACCTGAAACCGTCAGCTGACAGATTTCGTTATAAAATGAGACGTCTGTTGAATGATCTTCCTTCTGTACTTTTCTTCTTCTAATATTTCTGACGATTATCGCTGTTAAATCTGAACGTCTCACTTCTGTGTTTTTTGCCTTGCGTGTTTTTTGAGCCTGTGTTTGACCCGTAGTTGTAGTTCTCTGAACAGATTAGAATTCTGCATGCGTGTGATGATGATGATGATGATGAAGATGAAGATTTATGGTGCTTCTCTAAGCCAATTTCTTTTAAAAATGAAGACGGGAGGCGGGGCTTAAACTCCGCCGTGTCACTGATATTGTATGTAAAAGGGGGCCGATGGTCACAGTTTGATCTTTGACCTCCCGATCTCTGTACAGTTTTTTCTAATCTTCCGGGACATCGTGAAACAGATCCTCAGCTCTGATTGGTCGAGCTCTGTTTGTTACTGGAACGTTCTTTTCTACAAGGGAATAAAAACTTTAAAGGGTTTGTATAAAATGAATCCAGGATCAGTTGCAATGAAGCACAGACTTCTTTTCTACTGGCTGTGTACAGTTTGCTAACCGTGTGTAAATGTGCCTGTAAATACCTGTCCGAGGATGATGATGATGATGAAGATGGTGATGAAGATAACTTCAGTCTGCTAATGGAAATGTGTTTTTATTGTGAAGCGGCAGGAGGCCAAATACAATTTGTATCATGTAAAAATAAAGTTATAATTTTAACAGTTCTCTCGGTTTCTGTGTGTTTTGTTGTTGGCTGATATTTGTCATCTGTTGCTGGGTAATATATCGATATTATACCCCACGGCTACTGTGATTGGTTCAAAGAAACGCCAACAACCCAGAGCCTTTCTTTTCTCCAATCCCAGAATGCATCTGTGTTGTGCAGCCAGACCTTCCTCCACAGCGCTGTGGAGGAAGGTCTGGGTGTGTGTGATACATACATGATGTATTTAAGTGTGTACTTACAGTTACTGTCTGTGTCCTCAGGCTGTAACAATACACCATCCTCATCCTCCAGCCTCTGCGCACGCACACACACACACACACACACACACACACACACACACACACACACCCCATTAAACTAACTGAAAACATTACAAACTCATGTATATTTGTATTTAAACAGATATTCTGATTAGAGCTGGGTAATATATCGATATTATACCGATATCGTGATATGAGACCAGATATCGGCTTAGATATCGTAATATAATACGGCATAAGTGTCTTTTCCTGGTTTTAAAGGCTGCATTACAGTAAAGTGATGATGTCATTTCCTGTTCTTACCAGCCTGGTGTAGCTGTTCTATTATTGGTCTTTACCCCCTTAGTCATTATATCCACATTACTGATGATCATTCATCTAAAATCTCACTGTGTCAATATTTCGTGAAAGCACCGATAGTCAACACTACGATATCGTTGCGGTATCGATATCGAGGTATTTGTAATGGCGTAGCGTAGTCTGTCCACCAGAGGACGCTCTACAACGTCCCCGTTAGTGATGGTGTTGCATAGTCTGTCCACCAGAGGACGCTCTACAACGTCCCCGTTAGTGATGGCGTAGCGTAGTCTGTCCACCAGAGGACGCTCTACAACGTCCCTGTTAGTGATGGCGTAGCGTAGTCTGTCCACCAGAGGACGCTCTACGACGTCCCCGTTAGTGATGACGTTGCATAGTCTGTCCACCAGAGGACGCTCTACGACGTCCCGTTAGTGATGGCGTTGCATAGTCTGTCCACCAGAGGACGCTCTACAACGTCCCTGTTAGTGATGGCGTTGCATAGTCTGTCCACCAGAGGACGCTCTACAACGTCCCCGTTAGTGATGGCGTTGCATAGTCTGTCCACCAGAGGACGCTCTATGACGTCCCCGTTAGTGATGGCGTTGCATAGTCTGTCCACCAGAGGACGCTCTACGACGTCCCCGTTAGTGATGACGTTGCATAGTCTGTCCACCAGAGGACGCTCTACGACGTCCCCGTTAGTGATGGCGTTGCATAGTCTGTCCACCAGAGGACGCTCTACGACGTCCCCGTTAGTGATGACGTTGCATAGTCTGTCCACCAGAGGACGCTCTACGACGTCCCCGTTAGTGTTGGTGTTACATAGTCTGTCCACCAGAGGACGCTCTACGACGTCCCCGTTAGTGTTGGTGTTACATAGTCTGTCCACCAGAGGACGCTCTACGACGTCCCCGTTAGTGTTGGTGTTACATAGTCTGTCCACCAGAGGACGCTCTACGACGTCCCCGTTAGTGATGGCGTTGCATAGTCTGTCCACCAGAGGACGCTCTACAACGTCCCCGTTAGTGATGGCGTTGCATAGTCTGTCCACCAGAGGACGCTCTACAACGTCCCCGTTAGTGATGGCGTTGCATAGTCTGTCCACCAGAGGACGCTCTACAACGTCCCTGTTAGTGATGGCGTTGCATAGTCTGTCCACCAGAGGACGCTCTACAACGTCCCTGTTAGTGATGGTGTTGCATAGTCTGTCCACCAGAGGACGCTCTACAACGTCCCTGTTAGTGATGGCGTTGCATAGTCTGTCCACCAGAGGACGCTCTACAACGTCCCTGTTAGTGATGGTGTTGCATAGTCTGTCCACCAGAGGACGCTCTACAACGTCCACTGATTATTTTTTGTTAATGTGTTTTTGTTCAAAGGACTTTAAGTTTCATATCCTAAGTTTGTATTTTTCTACATTTTATTTATCAGAACTTTAATATATTCTGATGTTCTAATGTGAAACAAGTTTATTTACAAATTTAAGTTAATACAAGTTAATTAACACTACAAAGTTTAACTACAAATAAGTAATGTTCAAATCAAACTACATGTTATGCGTTTTTTTAACTATACATTGACGATACATCCGAATATCGGATTTTTAAATCACCAAATATTAGTATTGATACATCAGTGCAGCCCTATTTTGTTGTAACAGACTCTTAATTGTAATTTCCCCTTGTGGGAATAATAAAGTATACATTATTACTATTATTGGTTGTATCCTTAAATGTGTTATTCTTTTGTTGTATGGGGGGGCGACAAAAGTTGTGAATGGAATAAAACCCTAATTTCCTGCTGTTGAAACGGTTTTGGGCATTCATCGTTACATAACCTGCACTCGCATCACAATAATACACACTTTGTCTAACTGTTGCTCAATATCACTTCATGGTTATTGATTGACATGTGCAGGAGGAAGATGAGAGGAAAACATGAGCCTATAAGAGGAAGAGGAGAAGTGAGGATGAAGAAGATAAGAAAACCTTTATTTGTCCCACAGTGGGGAAATTGCGGTTTGCAACAGCAAAGATAAGAGCAGAGATATGTGTACAAGAGATAGATAAGTGTACCAGATATAGCAAACTGTAATATACAATAATTACACATTAATTAGTAAATTGCCACTCAAAATTGCCTAAATGATTGATGGATTGTCCTCCATGTTTTTTGTTGTTGTTGTTGTTGTTTTTCTTTTAACTTATTTCCTGTTTTAGGTTTCTGTATTTTCATGTGGGGACACCACAGCTGTATCATAAGAGGGGGACACCCATGGACCCCCTAATCGACCCATTTTCAAACGTTTCAGATTCGCCACTGGTCCCACTTTGAGTCCAGTATTGTTTGGCTATTCACTGCGCATGCGCAGAGACCGGTGTCCGATGTCCAACAGCAGCTGTTAGGACCATGAACGGTTGGACCGAGACAGCAGAGAAAGCACACTCAGAATAACCGGAGTGGACCCGGAAAAGAGCCGGACCATAGCCGGAACACAGCCAGTGCTGACCTGACTGGACTGTCTTGTAGAGCCGCTGATCTGCAGCTGGAGCTAACGGAGCTAACAGGCTAGCTGCCGCTAGCCTAACTGACGGCAGACCGTCAGCTGTTATCTGACGGGGCTGACGGGTTAATGGACAGGCCACTGGCTCATGGTCACCACGCTACACTGCACTAACCCGTTCTGGCCCGGGATAGTTTCTGGGCAGTCTGAACCACCTCTACTCGGACTTTTTCCGGGTTTGCACCGCCGGTCTCTGGCGAAGTTCAGCCCCATTGGACGCTATTAAGCTAACTAACATTAGCTTATCAGAGTAACCGTTACCGTTAGCCCTGTCCAGTCGGGATAGAGCGCATAGACCCGGTTCGGTCTGAGGACCAGGGGCTCAGGATGCTGATAGGTAAAGTACTTGTGACCCGGGTTGGTATCCCGGTTCAGCTGTCTGTGTTGTTGGTGTAGTTTAGAAAGAGTTTGTGTCAATAAATCAACACTCTGAACTCCAGAGAGCAGGGCTAGCATGCTAAGCTAGCTTCCAGCTAACGGTACCAGCCTCTGACTGCGGCTGCTGTCACGCACAGGTTAAGCCAGACCTCAGTCAAAAACTCTGGCATTTACACATTATTGGCTTCCCAGCAGATGTTTTCTTTAACCAGGAGGGAGTTTCTTCCCTTAAACAATCTCTCTTAAGTCTAGTGGTAAATTCGGCAGACAAGTGGTGGCATTTAATTAACTTAAATAAGAACTTTAATAATTGGTAATTGCTGGTCGCTGGTAATTAATGTTGAAATAATGTTCCAATATAGAGGGCTTTTTTTGTATTTGTATAAATGTATTAAACTGTAGTTTGATATGAGGTACATTAAACCTAAATGCAAGTATGTTAATGCAGGAGAAAAGTAAAATTTGAAGATTTTTAAATGGAGTTTGGTATATGGTATTAGTGCCAAAACACATAACGACACCTCATATCTCTGTAAAGGGACTATTGGTCATGTTCCTGGAGTTTTATGCCTACTAATAAGGAACAAATGGCTGTTTTCCCAAACTTGTAAATTGAGTTTTGTGTGTGTTTGACCGTTGTGTTAATGAGCTGTTTATAGAGCTGGAGGTGGGGCTGAATGTGGCTCTGACTTGTTGTTGTACCTCCTCTCAACAGCAGTTGCTGCAGGAACTGGAAATGCTGCCACCACCGGCAAGAAACCCAGACGGAGGGGCAAAAAGCACCGTAGGGTCCGAACAGACGAGAACCGGTAAGAAACCAGCAGAGACATAAGACCAGATACACGATTGACCCCCATAAAAACACGCTGCTGAGTGCCCTACATACAGACACCCACGCCCACTCAGTCTAAATTTAGGTGTGTGTGTGTGTGTGTGTGTGTGTGTGTGTGTGTGTGTGTGTGTGTGTGTGAGTGAAGTGATTTGCGGTGTATGTGGTTGAGTTTCATTACACAAAATCACTTTCTCTGTGTGACTTCCTGTCTGTTTCAGTTTCTCGTGCTGTATCATCTGTTATTCTTTGTCACTGTCATGATATGATCCAGTATGGTCCGAGATGAACAGCTGATTTACAGTCAACGCAGAGCCTACACCGTAGCCTACAGTATGTAGGTGGCCTATGAACCTTTATACTCTGGGTACCAGACTCCGGTGGTGGACACGGAGAAACAAAGCAGTCCCTGCAGAAAAACCTGATTATGGCAAAATTCAGTGCATAATCAGCCAAAGTCTGCATATTTTTCAAATACTTCGCACTTTTAATAATAATAATAATAATACATTATATTTAACAGCGCCTTTCATGACACTCAAGGTCGCTTTACAGTATATAAAAGACAGATAAGTATAAACAACAACAAAAAACAAAAAACAAAAACAACAAAAAAACAAAAGACAGGATCTGTGTATTTACAAGTAGGCAAGCTGGAACAGGTGGGTTTTGAGTCTGGTTTTGAACAGGGGGAGAGAGTCGATACTGCGGAGGTCAGGTGGGAGTGAGTTCCAGAGCTGGGGAGCAGAGCGGCTGAAGGCTCTGTTCCCCATGGTTACAAGTCGAGCTGGGGGTACAGTGAGGTGGAGGAGGATCTGAGGGAGCGGGAGGGGGCAGCGATGTGAAGGAGGTCAGACAGATATGGAGGAGCAAGGTAATGGATGGCTTTGAAAGTATACAGAAGGATTTTAAATTGTATTCTGAATTGAACAGGAAGCCAATGGAGCTGCTGAAGGACAGGGGTTATATGATGGAAAGAGGGGGTTCTGGTGATGACACGAGCTGCTGAGTTCTGAAGAAGTTGAAGTTTACGGAGGGATTTTTGAGGGAGGCCAAAAAGAAGGGAGTTACAGTAGTCAAGGCGGGAGGTGATGAGGCTGTGGATAAGAATGGAGGCAGTATGAGTGGTAAGGGAGGGACGGAGGCGGTTAATGTTGCGTAGGTGGAAGTATGCAGACCGGCAGATATTATTTATATGTGACTGAAAGGAGAGGGGGGAGTCGAGAATTACGCCCAGACTCTTGACCTGAGGGGAAGGGGAGACCAAGGAGTTGTCAATGGGAAGAGTGAAGCTATTGATTTTGGATAGGGTGGATTTGGTGGCTACGAGGAGGAGTTCGGTTTTATCACTGTTCAGTTTTAGGAAGTTTGAGGTGAACCAGTCTTTAATTTCAAGCAAGCAGCTAGTAAGAGACAAGGGGGGGAGCGAGGAGGTGGGTTTACTGGATAAATAGAGCTGGGTGTCGTCTGCGTAGCAATGAAAATGAATGTTGAATTTGCGGAAAATATTGCCAAGGGGAAGTAGGTAGGTGATGAAAAGGAGGGGGCCAAGAACTGAACCTTGAGGGACGCCAGTCGTAACAGGAAGGGTCGGATGTGAAAGATTTGAGTTGAATAAACTGAGTGCGGTCGGAGAGATATGAGCGGAACCAGTCAAGAGGGTGTGAGAGATGCCGAGAGAAGATAGTCTATTGAGGAGAATGGAGTGAGAAATGGTATCAAAGGCAGCACTAAGATCAAGGAGGATGAGGATAGAGATGAGTCCGGAGTCAGCAGCTATGAGGAGATCATTGGTGATTTTTATTAGGGCAGTTTCAGTACTATGGGAGGGGCGAAAACCAGATTGGAAAGGTTCGTAAAGACTGTTAAGGGTAAGAAAGGCATGGAGTTGAACAGACACTATTTTTTCAAGTATTTTAGAAATAAAGGGAAGATTTGAGATGGGACGAAGATTATTATAGTTAGTGGGATCTGAGCCAGGTTTTTTCAGAATCGGGGAGACAGATGCCGTTTTGAAAGGTGAGGGGACAATACCAGAGGAGAGAGAAGAATGAATAATGGAAGTTATGAAGGGGAGGAGGGACGTGAGACAGGTTTTGACCAGAGCTGTGGGGAGGGGATCAAGAGAACAGGTTGACGACTTGGATTTACGGATGAAATCAGAAATTTCGGAGGGTGGGCAGTAGAAAGCTGCAAAATGACTGGCTATTGGGGAGGGGCAAAGGGGGAGGGGAAGACAAGGGGGTCACATGTAATTGCTGGTGAATGGAGTTGATTTTTTTATTAAAAAAGATAATTAAAGAATTGCAAGTCTCATGTGAATACATGTGAGAAGGCAGGGCATCAGGGGGATTAAAAGTATTATGGATTATTGAGAAGAGAGACCTGGAGTTTCCTTCGTTGAAGCAGATGAGGTCAGAGTAGTAGCTTGATTTAGTTACGGCTATAGAGTTTGAGTAATGAAGAAGATGAGATTTATACATTTCTTTATGAATGGAGAGACCAGTTTTTATAGAGGCGTTCAAGTTGGCGACCTTTAGCTTTCATGAGGCGGAGCTCAGGTGAAAACCAAGGGGCAGAGCGGGAAAAGGACACAGATCGGGTTTTGAGAGGGGCAAGGAAGTTGAGAATCTTGCAAAGTCCAGAATTATAATGGGTGACAAGGTGGTCTGGAGAAGAAAGATCAGGGATGGGCAAATTGTCAATGTGGGAGGATAGGATGTCTGTGTTTATGTTTTTAATATTACGAAAAGAGATCTGGCGGACTGGCTTGATTACAGAAAGAGACAGAGAGATATCGAAGGACAAAAGAAAATGGTCAGAAATGTGAACATCATCAGCAGAACAGTTTGAGGGGATTAAGCCGGAGCAGCAAATCAAATCCAGTGAATGTCCTTTTATGTGGGTGGGGAAATCCACATACTGATGGAATCCAGAACTATCTAGACAGGAGGTAAATTCTCTGGTGAGTGGGAGGTTTATATTATCCATATGAATATTGAAGTCACCTAGGAGAATGACATTAGGAGAGAGAGTAGAAAGGTGGGTAAGTAGTATGGAGAATTCGTTTAAGAAGTGGCTGTGTGGTTTGGGGGGGCGGTAGACTGTGGCAATAACTATGGGAGTGGGACCAGGCAATTTAAATACAAAGCATTCCATGGTGCGGAAAACTGGAGTGGAAACTGGCAACATCTTCCACTTCTCGCGATAGAGCAGCGAGACCTCCCCACGGCCAGAGCCACGAGGATGAGAGTGGTAAACAAACCCAGGTGGAGTGGAAGCGTTGAGCTGGGAGAAGTCACTGGGTTGTTGCCAGGTCTCCGTGAGACAGAGGAAGTCCAGTTTACGGTCAGTGAGGAGATCCTGGATAAGCTGACCCTTGTTTGTGAGAGAGCGGATATTCAGGAGACCAAAGTTGACAGTAGAGTTGTTGTAGCCAGGGGCGGGGCTTGCTGCCCTAGCCAGGTTAGCAAGCGAACCGCGCTCAGCGGCCCGGCAGGAGCGTCGCGGGGAACGGCGGGAAGTGGACCAGAATGATGTTATTGGATTGGAGTCATCAAGGTGGAAATTCGGCGAGATCCGCGGTGGATGTATCTCCGGCGGGGAAGGAGAGCAATCTCAGGGTGTAGCTGAAGAGCTAGCGGTGGAGGCACAGACAGAAGCCCGCGGAGCAGGAGGAGATCAGCCGCTGTATACTGGGTCACACCGGCCCCAGGTCGATGTAGAATTGAAAGGACAGTCCAGAGGAGGATAAACCACATGTAAAACTTGCAAGCCCACATTATGAACGGCAGCGGGCAGCTAGCCAACAGCAGCAACCGCGTGGAGTTGAGAACACAGGTGGAGAATGAGGTGGAGAACGAGGTTAGTTTACCACATTCAGACACCAAACATCGGAATAGCAACAAAAGTTAGGACGTTCCAAGCAAAGGTGAAGGCTTATGCTCTCGCTTGAGTGCAAATACACGGCCCAGTGATCCGTAAAAATGTTGAAATAACTTAGAAATAGTTAACCGGAGAGCAGCGGCTGCAAAACGCGCCAGCGTCCACTCAGCAGTGTCAACCAGATAAAGGAGCAATCCTCGCACCTTAGTCTTTTGCCGCATAAATTGCAGATTCCCGTGCAAAGTAATGCAGGGCTTGCATGATGTCATAAAATAATATGATATAATATATTTGTAATATATAATCTCCGCATTTTCGTTGCATAAAAGTCAAAAATGTCTTACCAGAAAGTTAAAAATGTTGGCTGCTACAGGGGAAAATGTTGGCTGCTACTGTGAAGTAGCAGCCAACATTTTCCCCTGTTGCCATGGGAACGTTATGAAGTGACGTAGTTACGCGACAAGACAGTCTTTTTTTCATCAATCTGCAGTTTTTGCATGTTCCTGCAATTTTATCGCATAAAATTGCATAAATATCCCGCATATTCTATTGCTAACAAGCCATCACCTGCCGTTAGCATCCCATTGACTCCCATTCATTCTGACGCCACTTTGACTGCAAATAACTTTCCATCTGCAGCGTTTAAAGACTCTATTTGTCCGTTGTTTATTTCTAAAGAAACACGACGACGTATAAAAGGCTCCGTTAGCTTGTAGCTCACGTTATGGCTCCGTAGCAGACGTTGTTATAAAAATAGGCTAACGGTTGTGTCATAACCACGCAACTTACCGTCGAATAGTAGAGGAATCACCGTAATGTCCGGAGAAGCTCGCAGACAGTTTGGACTTCATCAGCTGTTTAGGTTTAATTACTAATGTTAACTACCATGTTAGTTAGCAGTAATTAGCCTGTGTTAATGTTAACTAGCATGTTAGTTAGCGGCAATTAGCCTGTGCCTATGTTAATGTTAACTAGCATGTTAGTTAGCGGCAATTAGCCTGTGTCTATGTTAATGCTATTTAGCATGTTAGTTAGCAGTAATTAGCCTGTGCCTATGTTAATGCTATTTAGCATGTTAGTTAGCAGTAATTAGCCTGTGCCTATGTTAATGCTATTTAGCATGTTAGTTAGCAGTAATTAGCCTGTCTATGTTAATGTTAACTAGCATGTTAGTTAGCGGCAATTAGCCTGTGTCTATGTTAATGCTATTTAGCATGTTAGTTAGCAGTAATTAGCCTGTGCCTATGTTAATGTTAACTAGCATGTTAGTTAGCAGTAATTAGCCTGTGCCTATGTTAATGTTAACTAGCATGTTAGTCGGCAGTAATTAGCCTGTGTCTATGTTAATGTTAACTAGCATGTTAGTTAGCAGTAATTAGCCTGTGCCTATGTTAATGTTAACTAGCATGTTAGTTAGCAGTAATTAGCCTGTGTCTATGTTAATGTTAACTAGCATGTTAGTTAGCAGTAATTAGCCTGTGCCTATGTTAATGTTAACTAGCATGTTAGTTGGCAGTAATTAGCCTGTGTCTATGTTAATGTTAACTACCATGTTAGAAGACAGTAATTAGCCTGTACCTATGTTATCTCCTAACATATACCTACCTCTCCGTCTCTGCTGATGGGGAATGATTGAGATTTCTCTTGCACAGCTACCAGAAGACTTACAACTTTCAGACAGGTTGCTACGTCACATCTACGTCTTCCAGCTCAGTTGGAGGCTGCGCAGTAACGCTCAGCATCACCTGGAAAGAGCTTCTAACAGACTCCACTGGTCCCCGTCCACAGCAAAAAACGTGTTTCTAAAAACTTAGATTGTCTTCATTTCAGATCGACAAATGTCAGTTTAAAAGATTTCCTTCAGATTTTGAGTTGGTCTTTCTATGGTGTTCCTTACCAATAATAATTTTACCCATTTTAAGCGATTAATTAATGGATTGTATTTTAATGAAGGTATTTTAATTGGTTTTACAATCAAAGCTCGGCTTATTATCGATGGCGATGACCAACTGCTTGTTGTTGTAAGTCTTTGTGCTAAGCTAGGCTAACAGTTTCCCCTCTGCTTCCAGTGCTTGTGCAAAGCTAAGCTAAGCTAGCCTGCGTGCTACTGACAGAAACAGGTTTGGTGTTCGGCCCGGAGACACTCAGCTCCAAGAATAGAAGCAGGGACTGAATGATGACCTCACACACACACACACACACACACACACACACACACACACACACACACACACACACACGTCTATTTCAGGGCAGCTCAGGCAAACCTCAACAATGTCAATGACTCAGACATGGTGAGTGTGTGTGTGTGTGTGTGTGTGTGTGTGTGTGTGTGTGTGTGTGTGTGTGTGTGTGTGTGTGTGTCACAGATATATGATCTGTGTACGTGATCAGAATGACATCATTTCAGACCGATAACGTCCCTGAGCAGGGACAGCTGAACAATTTTGGAAAATAATCTAATTGGGATTTTCTTCACCAATAATGCAATTTAAAAATAAACATAATACTGTAAAAATATTCGAATGAATATTTAAAAAATAAAAATGGACGTCAACCATGTTATTGTTAGTGATGGCGTTGCATAGTCTGTCCACCAGAGGACACTCTACAACGTCCCTGTTAGTGATGGTGTTGCATAGTCTGTCCACCAGAGGACGCTCTACAACGTCCCTGTTAGTGATGGCGTTGCATAGTCTGTCCACCAGAGGACGCTCTACAACGTCCCCGTTAGTGATGGCGTTGCATAGTCTGTCCACCAGAGGACGCTCTACAACGTCCCTGTTAGTGATGGCGTTGCATAGTCTGTCCACCAGAGGACGCTCTACAACGTCCCGTTAGTGATGGCGTTGCATAGTCTGTCCACCAGAGGACGCTCTACAACGTCCCTGTTAGTGATGGCGTTGCATAGTCTGTCCACCAGAGGACGCTCTACGACGTCCCTGTTAGTGATGGCGTTGCATAGTCTGTCCACCAGAGGACGCTCTACAACGTCCCTGTTAGTGATGGCGTTGCATAGTCTTTGTTCAAAGGATTTTAAGTTTCATATCTTAAGTTTGTATTTTTATACATTTTATTTATCAGAACTTTAATATATTTTGAGCGTGTACAGCACTCAATACTGAATTTTGGGTTTTATTTAATTGTCAGTTATAATCATCACAATTAAAAGAAATTAACATTTGAAACATATCACTCTGTGTGTGATGAATATAAAATGCAAATTTCACTTTTTGAATGGAATTACTGACATAAATCAACTTTTTCATGATATTCTAATTATATGACCAGCACCTGTAATAGCTCAATGTTGTCTGCGCCCGCCCCCGCACCCCCCCTCCTCTGTTTCAGGCTCGATGATCCCTGTGACCTTCAGAGTCTGAACGCCAACAGCGCCGTCGCCCCAACACAGAGTTTCCCCCAAACCATCCGGCCGCCCCCACAAAACAATCCAGAGACAACCACACCCCCACGAAATCCCCCAACATGTATTGAAGATTTTTGCGGATCCACTACAGGACCCAGACAACACCACCCACACAGCACCACGTTACCCACCGAATCAAGCCTGCTGCCCCCCAAGAGTGTCCCTCAAACCCTCTCACCGCCTCCCAAGAACTCCATCAAGACCACACCCCCCCTTCTTGACACAATAGAGACCCCTGTAGCACACCTGGTATCTCCTGAACGTACCCTCCAAACTGCCCCACTGCCCCCTCTTAACACCCCTTTAATTTTCAGCCAATCCCCTCCTGCCACATCTGAAAATCCCGCCCCCAGTCCCAGCCAATCACTGCCAACTGTTAACCAAAATATTACTCAGAATTCCTGCAGGTCACCCCATAGAACTCTTCGAAATGACACTCGGAGTCTGCCTGTCGGCCAATCAGATGCCACCAAATTGCCTCCGACTTTTCCACGCAATAATACCCACGATGCCTCTGAATCGCCGTCGGTTTCTGCCAAAGCTCCTCCCACCCCTCAGTTAAGCCCCTCCCACCCCGACCCCTTCCTGCTGACCTCGGTCACCTTCACCTCCAGCGTCTCCTCTCCCGTCTACCCGTCGGCCTCCTTCCTCGACTCTCTGGGCCCCCACATAGGCCCGCCTCCCATGATGTCATCAGCCATCCCGCCAGTGGCCACACCCCCTTTGACTCTGAGCCCGCCCCCTCCAGAGTTAACCCCGCCCCCTGTACAGCTGCTGGGCTCTGACGATGAAGAGCAGGAAGACCCGTCAGATTATTGCAAAGGTGAGTATATCATTTCTTTTTTTTAAAGATACCATTTTTTTTTTTTTTAAGATGTCTTTTTTTTTTTAAAGATATTATTTCTTTTTTTTAAAGATACCATTTCATTTTTTTTTTAAAGATACCATTTCATTTTTATTTTTTAAATATACCATTTCATTTTTTTTAAAGATATAATTTCTTTCTTTTTTAAAGATACCATTTCATTTTTTTAGATATAATTTCTTTCTTTTTTTAAAGATACCATTTCTTTTTTTTAAGATATGTCTTTTTTTTATATTTCTTTTTTTTAAAGATATTTCATTTTTTTTAAAGATACCATTTCTTTTTTTTAAAGATTTCTTTTTTAAAGATACCATTTCATTTTTTTTTTTAAAGATACCATTTTTTTTTTAAAGATAATTTCTTTCTTTTTTTAAAAATACAATTTTTTTGTAAAAAATAAAATGTGTATATATGTATATCCAGTATGTATGTATGTACTGTATGTATGTATGTACTGTATGTATGTATGTACTGTATGTATGTATGTACTGTATGTATGCAGCACACCTACACATAATACATATTATTAAGGGAAACAAATCCATATGAATGAATATGAAGCAGTGATGTGTTCAGGGTCCGTCTGCGCTGTGGTTTCTCCAGTTCTTTCTGTCTGTGTTGCAGGCGGTTACTACCCGGTGAAGATCGGTGATCTGTTCAACGGGAGGTATCATGTGGTCAGAAAACTGGGCTGGGGCCATTTTTCTACAGTCTGGCTCTGCTGGGACTTGCAGTACGTGACACAAAATACACACACGTCTTGTTTTTAAAACCCTTTTAATGGCGGATTCATCAGATTTTTGCAGCGATTCTGTTACCGTCCCGTCCCTGAATCTGTGTCTGTGTGCAGGAGGAAGCGTTTCGTGGCGTTGAAGGTGGTAAAGAGCGCTCCTCATTACACCGAGACGGCTCTGGACGAGATCAAACTGCTCAGATGTGTGAGTCTCATGCACACAGACACACAAACACACATACCTACAGCAGAGGTTCCCAATCCGTGGGCTGTGGACCGGTACCAGGCCACAGGGAACACGCCCCACGGCCGCAAGGACTTTATTCAATTTGAATAAACAAAAGCTGAGTGATAACCATAACACTAGATTGGCAATTGTTGGGGTTGTTCTTGTATTTTATTATTTTATGTATATTGTATTCTAGTATTTTATTTCTATTTATATTCTATGCTGTGTGACTGATTTTGCTGCTGGAACACTATAATTTCCCATTTTATTCGGATCAATATCTATCTATCTATCTATCTATCCATCATCCATCCATCCACCCTCCCGTTGTATCTTTTCCTCTTCACTCCCCAAACGATGTTACCTAGGTAACCGGTCTGTCTGTCTACAGGTGAGAGACAGCGATCCTTCCGACCCCTACAGAGAAACCATCGTCCAGCTGATTGACGACTTCAAGATCTCTGGAGTCAACGGAGTCCGTATCCTTCATCACCTGCCTGTCTGTCTGTCTGTCTGTCTGTCTGTCTGTCTGTCTGTCTGTCTGTCTGTCTGTCTGTCTGTCTGTCTGTCTGTCTGTCTGTCTGTCTGTCTGTCTGTCTGTCTGTCTGTCTGTCTGTCTGTCTGTCTGTCTGTCTGTCTGTCTGTCTGTCTGCCTGCCTTCCTGCCTGCCTGCCTGCCTGTCTGCATGCTTTTCTGTCTGCCTGCCTGCCTGTCTGCCTGTCTGCCTGTCTGTCTGCCTGCTTTTCTGTCTGCCTGCTTTTCTGTCTGCCTGTCTGTCTGTCTGTCTGTCTGCCTTCCTGTCTGCCTGTCTGTCTGTCTGCCTGCCTGCCTGCCTGTCTGACTGTCTCAGTAGTTTCCTCAGCCTTTCTCAGATGTGTGTATGGTTCTGGAGGTTTTGGGTCATCAGCTGTTAAAATGGATCATTAAGTCAAACTACATGGGACTTCCTCTGGTCTGCGTCAAGACCATCATCAGACAGGTAACGCACACAAATACTGGTCTGAGTCCCCCACACGTTTCATTAAATGCTGATATAAAGAGTTTGAAGCCTACGAGATGAATAGTGACCGTAAAACATTTAATTTGGCACAAAAAACATTTTGAAAGCTGAAAAAGGCAAAGAAACAAGATGGTGTACAGAAACAATCATAGACTTTGCTTCACCAATCAGAGGTGTCGCTGTCACGCCAAGGATTGTGGGTATTGTAGTATTTCTCCATGACATCGCGAATAAACCGTGTTTTTATTTTTATTTTTTTTTTTTAAATAAGGTTGATTTCATACGGTTTCACATCCTCGTAGCTCAGGGTCAGTCTAGTCTTGGATGGTGTAGAGCAGGGATCTTCAACAGGTGGTCCGCGACCCCTAGGGGGTCCTCAGAGATACTGCATGGGGGCCACCAAATTAGTGACTTAACCCTCATGTTGTCCTCGGGTCAAATTTATACGATGCGTTGTAGAGCGTCCTCTGGAGGACAGACTAAGGAATCCTTGGTCAAAGCCACTTTAAAGGCCCTGGATTTAGGGATTTTGGCAAATAATAAAAATCCTTATTGAAGAAATGAACGGGAGTTTCCCTTCCAGAACAACGCTGTTATAAACACTATGTACACACAGTTACTCATGGCGTGGCCGCCGCCTCGAACCTATCGACCCCTTCAGTGACTCGGCAGTCTGCTTGCAGGTGCTGCAGGGTCTGGACTACCTCCACACCAAGTGCAAGATCATTCACACCGACATCAAACCAGAGAACATCCTATTGGACGTTGATGAGGTTTACATCAGGAAGCTGGCAGCTGAGGCAACCATCTGGCAGAGAGCTGGAGCCCCGCCCCCTTCTGGGTCATCAGGTGAGGAGCAGCCATGTGATTGGCCAGAACAAGAAACAGAAAACAGGAAATACTGGGGTTATATTAAAGGGTAACTTTTGTACTTTTTTTCAACTTAGACCCTATTTTCCCGTGTTTTCGTGTCTAAGTGACTGATGGGAACGATATGTTTTTCTCTTCTTTAATTAGTCCAGTATTCAGTGTAACGTCTTGGGGCATTTCTGTGTTTCCGTCTGACAGGCTGAGGTTATTTGTCTGACAACATTATGGAAAGGACTCCAACAGAGGGCGACGTTTTTATTAAAGAGTAAGCTGTTACATCACACTATGTGGAGGGAAGTTAGTTAAGATTAATTAATTAGTATTAAATGAATCGCCAACTATTTTGATAATCGATTAATCGGTTTGAGTCATTTTGTATGGAAAATAAGGTAAAACTTCTCTAACTCCAGCTTGTTAAATGTGAATATCTTCTAGTTTCTCCTCTCCTTTGGGTTAATAAACTGAATATCTTCTAGTTTCTCCTCTCCTCTGGGTTAATAAACTGAATATCTTTGATATTGGCGACAAAAATGAGACATTTGAGGATGTTTTGGGCTTTTTGGGAAACACTGATTCACATTTTCTGACATTTTATATATGAAAATAATTGTTAGTTGCAGCCCAGTTTTTTATTTTTTTTTATTTTTTGTAATTATGACTTTGGTTTGACAGTTTGGGGGCTGCTGTTTCCACTCTGTTCACACAGACAGACAGACAGACAGACAGACAGACAACTTCCTGTCGATCTGCTTTCATAGCTGTCTCCTTTTCCTCTTCTCTTCTAACCTGTCTGTCCATCTGAGTGTCTGTCTGTCTCCACTCTTCCATTTTTTCCATCATCTCTTTATTTCCTCTGTTTTCTGATGTTATCTTCCTCTCTCTCTCTTTCTCTCTCTCCCTGTCTGTCTGCCTCTACGTGTGTCTCTCTCTCTAGTTAGCATGGCTCCCAGGGATCCACAGGTAAGTGTCCAGGTGTGATGCCTGCTGTGTTCTCATTGGTTACTGTCATTTCAGATTGAGAACGTGTTTCAGGTGTCTTTTTAACCTGCAGTAAAAAAAAGAAAAGCTGTGAGCTGATTGGATGAAACACAACCAAAGTGTGACACTGGTTTGATACGAGTCAGGGACATTTGTTGCATGTCATATTTCTCTCCTGCTGCTTTCAGGAAAAGTAATGCCTGTAATGTCGCTAACACAAAGTGTGTGTGTGTGTGTGCGTGTGTGTGTGTGTGCGTGTGTTTGTGTGTGTGTGTGTGTGTGTGTGTGTGTGTGTGTAGGTTGGTAAGCTGTCCAAGAACAAAAAGAAGAAGTTGAAAAGGAAAGCAAAGCGTCAACAAAGACTGTTGGAGGAGAGACTGGTGGATATACAGGTACTGTGTATAAACGTACTGTGTGTGTGTGTGTGTGTGTGTGTGTGTGTGTGTGTGTGTGTGTGTGTGTATACACACACACACACACACACACTGTGTGTCCCGTGCAAATGGGGGACAACTAGATGTACTCTCATCTCCTTCATCTAAAATGCATGTTTGATGCTTTCATGCGACAAGACTTTCAGGCTTTCCCCGGTGTGTTGGAGGCCGGTGGCCCACCGGGCCTAAGTGCCTAAGATGGGCATACATTTATAGTATCAATTCATAACAAGAGTTATCTCGAGACACTTTACAGATAGAGCAGGTCTAGACCAGATAGAGCAGGTCTAGACTACACTCCATAATTTACAAGGACCCAACAGTTCTAGTAGTTCCCTCCAGAGCAAGCAACAGTGCGACAGTGGCGAGGAAAAACTTCCTTTTAGGCAGAAACCTGGGACAGACCTAGACCCAGACCCAGACCCCCTTTTCTGGGGGAAACCCTGGCTTTGACTACCGCGAGCTATGAGAGCTCGGCCAGCTGTTGGGCCACAGACTAATCTGGGTAATGTCGGTATTTTTGAGTCCACAACAATTAGCTTGCTTTGTATGTTAAATTATGTGAAAAAACCACTTCTCTTCTCCAGTTTGATTTGACAGAAAAATCTGATCTTCATACTTTGAATTGCAAAATATTCAGCTATACTTCTCCGTTATTGTGTATATTGAAGATGCAACGTAGGTGAATCATCTGCTACATTTAAAAAGTATAGTTTCACCCTCGTGTCGTCTTCCCGCCGACCTGCAAATCTTTGTTTTTCTGAGTCAAAATTTCAAATGAAAAACCTTTTAGTCGTCTTTTATTTATTTTTTTGTCCCTTTTTGTGTCTTTCCCCCGATGTTTTTGTCACTTTTTCAACGTTTGTCAACTTTTTTTTTGACTCTTTTGAAATTTTTGTGTTTTTTTTCCCAAATTTTGAAAGCATTTTTGTCATTTTGTTCGTCATTTTTTCACATTTTTTAAATAAAAAAAAAAATATATGTTATTATTTTTTTACATTTGTTCACATTTTATTAACTTATTGACATTTTGTCTTTTTTTTACTTTTTTTATTTTATTTTTTACATTTGTCACAAGTTCTTTTATCAATAATTTTTTACTCCAAATGCTATAAAATTGAAAAAAAAACACCCAAATTGAATGAAAGTAATGAACTGATTATTAATTTAACGCGTGAGGAGCGATGTTGGGAATCGTCCACGTTACGTTTTTGGACAATTTGCTTGAAAGAAACCCAAATTTCTGATATAGAAACATTTTGAAATTGACCCGAAGACACCAGGAGGGTCGACTAGCCGTCAGTCCGGCGGTGAGATGTCGCTGCTCCTAACGCTAGATTTGGGTTCTCAAAGACGCTACAAAGCAACCCGGGACAGAACCGTGTCCATGCTCGGACACTTTTTGGCTTACGTATCAGAAATTAGAGCTGGGCGATATGGAGAAAATCCAATATCACGATATTTTGGACCAAATACCTCAATATCGATACCGCAACGATATCGTAGTGTTGACTATCGGTGCTTTCACGAAATATTGACACAGTGAGATTTTAGATGAATGATCATCAGTAATGTGGATATAATGACTAAGGGGGTAAAGACCAATAATAGAACAGCTACATCAGGCTGGTAAGAACAGGAAATGACATCATCACTTTACTGTAATGCAGCCTTTAAAACCAGGAAAAGACACTTATGCCGTATTATATTACGATATCTAAGCCGATATCTGGTCTCATATCACGATATCGGTATAATATCGATATATTACCCAGCTCAATACAAATATACATGAGTTTGTAATGTTTTCAGTTAGTTTAATGGTGTGTGTGTGTGTGTGTGTGTGTGTGTGTGTGTGTGTGTGTGTGTGTGTGTGTGTGTGTGTGTGTGTGTGTGCAGAGGCTGGAGGATGAGGATGGTGTATTGTTACAGCCTGAGGACACAGACAGTAACTGTAAGTACACACTTAAATACATCATGTATGTATCACACACACCCAGGTCTGGCTGCACAACACAGATGCATTCTGGGAATCACAGTAGTCTGTGATTGGGTGGCGCTGAGCTCTGGACGCGGCAGCTCTGCAGAATAGTCTCACGATATAATACTACGTTATGCAGTACTCTGCTGCTTCTACTTATTTATTATTACTGTTCACATTACAATTCCTTAATTATGTAAATACTGTATCATAAAATTAATTTAACTATGTAAATATGTACATATCCACACTCCTTATATTTCTTTTATTTAAATTTCTTCTTTATATACTTCTTATACAGTATATATACATAATCATTACAGTCGTTCCCTGAACGCACCGAGCAGACCTGCCTTGTTGCATCGTCCACATTTTCTCCATAACTTGACATTTTCAGTCTGTCGTTGTTTCCCGAGGGAACCGGGTTAGAGGACGGGTCGGCGCCGGGTGTCATCCTGTACGAGGAGCTTTCATTGGTCCAGACTACGGACGTGTAACCATGGCGCTCTCTGTAACAACGCACTCTTTTGCTCTCAGGCTCTCCGGTTGTGAACGGGAACCCCCCCGGCTCCGCAGCCAGCAGCAAAGCGAGTCCAGAGCCGTCCGGCTCGTGGTTGGAGGAGCGGTGCAACGGCCACGACCCGGGCCGGTTCTCCAGCCCCGCCTCGGGCCTGTCGGGCCTGTCGGGCCTGTCGGGCTTCTCCAGCTCCGTGATGTCAGCCACGTCGGAGTCAGCACTCTCCACTCAGTCGGGATACTCGAGCGGACGAGACCGTGAGAAAACAGACATAGACTTCTCTTAATTAATCCTTTTGGGATGAATCCCACATTTCCAACAATTTTCAGCAAGAAAAATACAGTATAGAGAGAAAAAAGTGTGTGTGTGTGTGTGTGTGTGTGTGTGTGTGTGTGTGTGTGTGTGTGTGTGTGTGTGTGTGTGTGTGTGTGTGTGTGTGTGTGTGTGTGTGTGTGTGTGTGTGTGTGTGTGTGTGTGTGTGTGTGTGTGTGTGTGTGTGTGTGTGTGTGTGTGTGTGTTTCAGTGTTCAGCGCGTCAGACTTCGTCCTCAGTCCTCTGGATCCTCAGAACGCCCACAAACTGCGAGTGAAGATCGCTGATCTGGGCAATGCATGCTGGGTGGTGAGACACCTTCGTCATCTTCTCCTCTTCCTCTCTGTACTGTCAGTATGAACATTGGACCAATCAGACGGCCTCTCTCTCTCTCTCTCTCTCTCTCTCTCTCTCTCTCTCTCTCTCTCTCTCTCCCCCTCCCAGCACAAACATTTCACAGAGGACATTCAGACCCGACAGTACAGAGCTCTGGAAGTTCTGATTGGAGCAGAGTACGGACCGCCCGCTGACATCTGGAGCACTGCCTGCATGGTATACACACACCCACCCACACACACACCCACACACACACACACACACACACACACACACACACACAATCGCACAGACACACATACATTACACACATTTTGCCTTTAACAAATATTGAACCTCCCCTGCAATCTGGATATTGCATCATCCATATTGTGATGTAGTTGCGATTAATTGTGTAACTATTACCTTTTAACTCATTACCTTTAAAAACCTGATCTCCGCTCAGCGGCCGGGTTGGGAACCGGAGGGTCGTCGGTTCAAGTCCCCGTACAAACCGAAAGTACGGAGTGTGGATCGGTGGCTGGAGACGTGCCACTTCACCTCCTGGGTACTGCTAGGCACCGAACCCCCCCAACCTGAGGGCGCTGGTTCAGCACTGGCAGCCCCTCCCCCCCCCCCCACACACTCTGACATCTCTCCATTAGTGCATGAATAGGACCTGAGCATGTGTGTGTAGTTCAGGCCTGTGTGTAGTGATTACTCACAGTGTGTAAATGGGGGGGGGGTGGGTACCTCGTAAACTCATGGTGCATTCATTGTTGTTGTAAAGTTCCCCTCTGCCCTCCAGTGCTGCTTCTTTTTGTCATTCACCAGCTGACTGGTGAAATACACAGTTGTTGTTGTTATTATTACAGTTTAACTGTCCGTTCGGGCACCCTTGGGTAACGTAATGGAAACCACCCAGATGATAGCCAGCCCCATGTTGATTGGTTGTTTGATGTTTCAGGCGTTTGAGTTGGCGACGGGAGATTACCTGTTCGAACCTCATTCAGGAGAAGATTACACCCGAGACGAAGGTACTTCACGTTATAATACACAGTACTGCCATCAGCGTAACACACGGTACAGAGAGTACTTCAGCGTGTATTTTGAACTCTTTGTGTTCAGACCACATCGCCCACGTCATCGAGCTGCTCGGACCGATTCCTCTGCCGTTCGCGTTGTCCGGCCGCTACTCCAGAGAGTACTTCAACCGGAGGGGTGAGAAAGGCTTCTTTTACTTTTTCAACACTGTGACTTTTTACACCTTTTTTCAACATACTATACTATAACGTTTTAAATTATTTTTCAATGACGTTTGTCACCTTTTTTCAACATGCTATACGTTACTTTCTTTACTTTTTAACTTTTTTGATATATAATACTACAGTATAACTTTTTGACATACTATACTACAGTATGACTTTTTTGACATAGTATACTACAGTATAACTTTTCGACATACTATACTACAGTATGACTTTTTTGACATACTATACTACAGTATGACTTTTTTGACATATACTACTACAATATAACTTTTTCAACATATAATACTACAGTATGACTTTTTTGACATACTATACTACAGTATGACTTTTTCGACATACTATACTACAGTATAACTTTTTGACATACTATACTACAGTATAACTTTTTTGACATACTATACTACAGTATAACCTTTTGACATACTATACTACAGTATAACTTATTTGACATACTATACTACAGTATGACTTTTTCGACATACTATACTACAGTATGACTTTTTCGACATACTATACTACAGTATAACTTTTTTGACATACTATACTACAGTATGAGTTTTTCGACATACTATACTACAGTATGACTTTTTTGACATATACTACTACAATATAACTTTTTCAACATATAATACTACAGTATGACTTTTTTGACATACTATACTACAGTATAACTTTTTTGACATACTACTACAATATAACTTTTTTGACATACTACTACAGTATAACTTTTTTAACATACTATACTACAATATAACTTTTTTGACATACTATACTACAGTATGACTTTTTCGACATACTATACTACAGTATGACTTTTTGGACATACTATACTACAGTATGACTTTTTGGACATACTATACTACAGTATGACTTTTTCGACATACTATACTACAGTATGACTTTTTCGACATACTATACTACAGTATGACTTTTTCGACATACTATACTACAGTATGACTTTTTTGACATACTATACTACAGTATAACTTTTGACATACTATACTACAGTATGACTTTTTCGACATACTATACTACAGTATGACTTTTTCGACATACTATACTACAGTATGACTTTTTCGACATACTATACTACAGTATGACTTTTTGGACATACTATACTACAGTATGACTTTTTGGACATACTATACTACAGTATGACTTTTTCGACATACTATACTACAGTATGACTTTTTCGACATACTATACTACAGTATGACTTTTTCGACATACTATACTACAGTATGACTTTTTTGACATACTATACTACAGTATAACTTTTTGACATACTATACTACAGTATGACTTTTTCGACATACTATACTACAGTATGACTTTTTCGACATACTATACTACAGTATGACTTTTTCGACATACTATACTACAGTATAACCTTTTCGACATACTATACTACAGTATAACTTTTTGACAACTATACTACAGTATGACTTTTTTGACATACTATACTACAGTATGACTTTTTTGACATACTATACTACAGTATGACTTTTTGGACATACTATACTACAGTATGACTTTTTCGACATACTGTAGTATAGTATGACTTTTTTGACATACTATACTACAGTATAACTTTTTGACATACTATACTACAGTATGACTTTTTCGACATACTATACTACAGTATGACTTTTTCGACATACTATACTACAGTATAACTTTTTCGACATACTATACTACAGTATAACTTTTTGACAACTATACTACAGTATGACTTTTTTGACATACTATACTACAGTATGACTTTTTTGACATACTATACTACAGTATGACTTTTTCGACATACTATACTACAGTATAACTTTTTGACATACTATACTACAGTATAACTTTTTTGACATACTATACTACAGTATAACTTTTTGACATACTATACTACAGTATAACTTATTTGACATACTATACTACAGTATGACTTTTTGACATACTATACTACAGTATGACTTTTTCGACATACTATACTACAGTATAACTTTTTTGACATACTATACTACAGTATGAGTTTTTCGACATACTATACTACAGTATGACTTTTTTGACATATACTACTACAATATAACTTTTTCAACATATAATACTACAGTATGACTTTTTTGACATACTATACTACAGTATAACTTTTTTGACATACTACTACAATATAACTTTTTTGACATACTACTACAGTATAACTTTTTTAACATACTATACTACAATATAACTTTTTTGACATACTATACTACAGTATGACTTTTTCGACATACTATACTACAGTGTAACTTTTTGACATACTATACTACAGTATGACTTTTTGACATACTATACTACAGTATGACTTTTTGGACATACTATACTACAGTATGACTTTTTCGACATACTATACTACAGTATGACTTTTTGGACATACTATACTACAGTATGACTTTTTCGACATACTATACTACAGTATGACTTTTTCGACATACTATACTACAGTATGACTTTTTGACAACTATACTACAGTATGACTTTTTTGACATACTATACTACAGTATGACTTTTTTGACATACTATACTACAGTATGACTTTTTCGACATACTATACTACAGTATAACTTTTTGACATACTATACTACAGTATAACTTTTTTGACATACTATACTACAGTATAACTTTTTGACATACTATACTACAGTATAACTTATTTGACATACTATACTACAGTATGACTTTTTGACATACTATACTACAGTATGACTTTTTCGACATACTATACTACAGTATAACTTTTTGACATACTATACTACAGTATGAGTTTTCGACATACTATACTACAGTATGACTTTTTGACATATACTACTACAATATAACTTTTTCAACATATAATACTACAGTATGACTTTTTGACATACTATACTACAGTATAACTTTTTGACATACTACTACAATATAACTTTTTGACATACTACTACAGTATAACTTTTTTAACATACTATACTACAATATAACTTTTTTGACATACTATACTACAGTATGACTTTTTCGACATACTATACTACAGTGTAACTTTTTTGACATACTATACTACAGTATGACTTTTTCGACATACTATACTACAGTATGACTTTTTGGACATACTATACTACAGTATGACTTTTTCGACATACTATACTACAGTATGACTTTTTCGACATACTATACTACAGTATGACTTTTTCGACATACTATACTACAGTATGACTTTTTCGACATACTATACTACAGTATGACTTTTTTGACATACAATACTACAGTATGACCTTTTTGACATACAATACTACAGTATGACTTTTTTGACATACAATACTACAGTATGACTTTTTTACTGTTTTCTACATACTAAACATGACTTTTGTATTCCTTAATACGACTTATTTTTACCTTTTTCCGACATACTACAGTATACTATGACTTTTGAAAACGTTTTCATGTAATCCGTCTCAGGTGAGTTACGTCACATCTCCAGCCTGAAGCCCTGGGCTCTGTTCGAGGTTCTGCTGGAGAAGTACGAGTGGCCGCTGGACCAGGCGGCGCAGTTCAGCGACTTCCTGTCGACCATGTTGGAGCTGCAGCCTGAATGCAGAGCGACGGCAGCGCAGTGTCTGCAGCACGCATGGCTGCACACATAACCACCCAGCTGAGCACACAGACACACACATGTTGTGTTTAGGAGTGTAGACATCTCTGTTGATGTCATGTGTCACGGTCTGATAGTACGGATGGATTGGTTGATTCAACCTCTTCTGATATTTGCTCAGTTTCTGCAGGTTTCTGTTTATTTCTGCTCTTTAAACCGTTTGTGAGTTTCTAATTTTCTGATTCTGCTTAATTCTGTCAGTTCTTTTTGGCTGAGTTGATATTGAACTGTCTCTTTCTTCTCTCCCTTTGTGAAACCTTGTTCGTTGATTATTTTCCAGAGACTCCTAACCCTCCCAGATGAGTTTTGATCTCAAGCACACTGTAGCGTCCTCTCACTGACTCTGATCTCAGCATTGATCTCTGTAGCTCAAACTGTCTCACCTCTTACCTGTTCACCTGTATCTATGTTCATATAATAAATAAATAAATAGTGCCTTGAAATGAGCCCTGCCCCCTCCTCCAGTCACAATGACATCACCAGTTGTTTTTTTTTTTTACATGTGTCCGTTTGGTGGAACAGTTTGTTCTGTGAAAATAAAGATGACTGAACACTCGTCTGAGACATTTCCCTTGAACTCTGTTAAAGTACATCCTCAAGTAAAAAGGAACAAATGCCAACCTTATGACAATGTTGACCTTTGTACGCTGTACAATAAATTGTAGTATGTTGAAAAAGGTCACAGTACACCAAAAGTCAGTGTAGTACATCAAAAAAGTACAAAAAAGTCATAGTATAGTATGTCAAAAAAAGGATTAGTACATCGAAAAAGTACAGAAAAGTTATAGTATGTCGAAAAAGTAGAAAAAAGTAATATAGTATGTCGAAAAAGTACAAAAAGTCAGTATAGTATGTCGAAAAAGTACAAAAAGTAGAAAAAATAGTATAGTATGTCAAAAAAAGTACAAAAAAGCCATAGTATAGTATGTCGAAAAAGTACAAAAAGTAGAAAAAAGTAATAGTATAGTATGTCAAAAAAAGTACAAAAAAGCCATAGTATAGTATGTCGAAAAAGTACAACAAGTCATAGTATAGTATGTCGAAAAAGTACAAGAAGTCATAGTATAGTATGTCAAAATAGTACAAGAAGTCATAGTATAGTGTGTCAAAAAAAGTACAAGAAGTAACAGTATAGTATGTCGAAAAAGTACAAGAAGTCATAGAGTGGCTCTTCAGAGTAAAAGAAAGGAACAAAGATGTTGACTCCAGTAGACTAGATCCATCTACTCTAAAGAGGTTCATTTCCCACAAGACACCAAACGGTAGTTTCAACAGCTTTAATATAAAACACCACAGAAGAAGTTTACGTCCAGTAAAAACACACGTTGTGAGTCTTTGTCAGTGTCTCGCACACAGAGTCCCGTCCTTAAGGACAGCACAGTCGGAGTTTATCAGTTCATAACTCTTCATCTTCACTTCTTTTTCCGCACCACCGTCCAACCGTCGTCTTCACCCTGCGGAGGAGGAGGAGGAGGATCTGTCCCGCTGACTGATGGACCGGACGACTCACACTCCATCATCTGAACACACAACACACAGTTTACTGGACGCAAATACACAGGACTCACGAGATATGGGCCCAGAAAATATACTTTATAATATACTTTATAATATACTTTATAATAAAGGATAAGCAACTGTTCTAACACAGTAGGGAAGTATTTGTTTAAGGTTTAAAGTCATAGTATAGTATGTCAAAAAAGTACAAAAAGTCATGGTATAGTATGTTGAAAAAGTACAAAAAAGTTATATAGTATGTCGAAAAAGTACAAAAAAGTCATAGTATGTCGAAAACGTACAAGAAGTCATAGTATAGTATGTCAAAAAAGTACAAAAAAGTCAGTATAGTACGTCGAAAAAGTACAAAAAAGTCATAGTATGTCGAAAAAGTACAAAAAGTCATAGTATAGTATGTTGAAAAAAAGTACAAAAAGTCATATTATAGTATGTTGAAAAAGTATAAAAAAGTCATAGTATAGCATGTCGAAAAAGTACAAAAAGTCATAGTATAGTATGTCAAAAAAGTACAAAAAGTAATGGTATAGTATGTTGAAAAAGTACAAAAAGTCATGGTATAGTATATCGAAAAAGTACAAAAAAGTCATAGTATAGTATGTTGAAAAAGTACAAAAAATTCGAAGTAGTGTGTCAAAAAAAGTACAAAAAAGCAGGAGGAGGAGGAGGAGGAAGATCTGTCCCGCTGACTGATGGACCGGACGACTCACACTCCATCATCTGAACACACAACACACAGTTTACTGTACGCAAATACACAGGACTCACGAGATATGGGCCCAGAAAATTATACTTTATAATTAGGGCCCGAGCGCCGACAGCGGCGAAGGCCCTATTGAAACTGAAGGAATTATTATTAGGGCCCGAGCGCCGACAGCGGCGAAGGCCCTATTGAAACTGAAGGAATTATTATTAGGGCCCGAGCGCCGACAGCGGCGAAGGCCCTATTGAAACTGAAGGAATTATTATTAGGGCCCGAGCGCCGACAGCGGCGAAGGCCCTATTGAAACTGAAGGAATTATTATTAGGGCCCGAGCGCCGACAGCGGCGAAGGCCCTATTGAAACTGAAGGAATTATTATTAGGCCCGAGCGCCGACAGCGCGAAGGCCCTATTGAAACTGAAGGAATTATTATTAGGGCCCGAGCGCCGACAGCGGCGAAGGCCCTATTGAAACTGAAGGAATTATTAGGGCCCGAGCGCCGACAGCGGCGAAGGCCCTATTGAAACTGAAGGAATTATTAGGGCCCGAGCGCCGACAGCGGCGAAGGCCCTATTGGAACTGAAGGAATTATTATTCTTTATTCAGTGTGCCGAGGTGCTGCAATAGCAGCACTCGGCACAATGACTATTATTGCTCATACTTATTATTATTTCTTATTCTCCATCTTCCGCCAAATTTCGTCCGGCCGTAAGTCCCGAAGCGTTGCCAACACGCGCAAACACAATACACCGAAACGTGGGTAATGATCGGGAATGGTGTGCTCGGAAGTTTCTACCAGATTTGCCGCGCGGTTTTCCCGAAATCGGCAAAAAACCGGCAAAATTTTCCCATTGACTTGAATGGGAAATGTTCGAAAACTCTCAACATCGCTCCAAACCCCCTCTTGGGACCGTGCTGTGTCGCCATACTTTAACGTAGAAACATGATTAAAAGGTTAAACCGAAGACAAGACTTTGGCGTTTATTGGGCTGAATGGGCGTTCAGATATCAAGCACGGTTTCTCCCAAATCACAGTTTACGTATCGTCCCGTTTTCAGACCGGCTCAGATTTTCCAATGTGTGTGTATGTGGTGGAATGTTCAGAGCTAGAGTGGAGGACAGAGTGGGGGGCTGGAGGACGGATATCTGGAAGTTTCTCAAACTAATGTCTCTCTCTCCTCCAGTTTTAACTCTTCAGACTTCATTATTGGTCAAAATGTAGGAAATCTTGTTCCGGTCGCAGACGTGTAACTATGGAGTCTATCGGACTTAAATTGTGGGCTGTGATCTACCAACTGTCGACGAAACTATGAAAAAACTGGCAGCTGGAGGACGATTTAATGACATTTTCCCCAAACAAATGTCTCTCTGTCCTCCAGTTTTACGTCTTTAGACATCATACTTAGTCAAAATGTAGAAAATCTTGTTCTGATCGCAGACGTGTAACTATGGAGTCTGTCGGACTTAAAGTTTTCGCTAGCGAACCAACTGCTGACTTATAACAGAAAAAAAACGCCACTCTAGCCTCTTCTCTGAGGAAATCACCATAGCAACAGGCCCTGACACTGAGAGGACAGAGGGGGGGGCCCTTTCAAATGTTCGAAATTAGTGCGATTTTGGCCATTTCCACGTGTCGTACTTTAACGAACTCCTCCTAGAGCTTTCATCCAATCAACTTCCAACTTGGTGTGTGTCATCTTAAGATGTTAACGATGAAAAGTTATTGAAAGAAATTTTTTTCGTCGAACGGTGTGGCCGTGGCGGGGCGGCCATTTTGTGCGATTTGCCACCAAAACAATATTAAGAAAATTGAGCCCCTGCACTACGTTTAACGTAGACTCACGAAACTTGGTCCACATATGTAGCATGGCAGGACGGACATAAAACTCCATTGTAGCCCCCCCCTAACCCAAACAGGAAGTCCACCATTTTGTATTGAATTTTCGAAAATAGTGCGATTTTGGCCATTTCCACGTGTCGTACTTTAACGAACTCCTCCTAGAGCTTTCATCCGATCAACTTCAAACTTGGTGTGTGTCATCTTAACATGTTAACGATGAAAAGTTATTGAAAGAAATTTTTTTCGTCGAACGGTGTGGCCGTGCGGGCGGCCATTTTGTGCGATTCACCACCAAAACAATATTATGAAAATTGAGCCCCTGCACTACGTTTAACGTAGACTCACGAAACTTGGTCCACATATGTAGCATGGCAGGACGGACATAAAACTCCATTGTAGCCCCCCCCTAAACCCAACAGGAAGTCCGCCATTTTGTATTGAATGTTCGAAATTAGTGCGATTTTGGCCATTTCCACGTGTCGTACTTTAACAAACTCCTCCTAGAGCTTTCATCCAATCAACTTCAAACTTGGTGTGTGTCATCTTAAGATGTTAACGATGAAAAGTTATTGAAAGAAAAATTTTCGTCAACGGTGTGGCCGTGGCGGGCGGCCATTATTAGCTTTTATTGCTATGCGGATGTGCCCCAATAGCAGGCACACTGATAAAATTTCTATGAATTTTCTAGTTATTATTATTCTTCATCTTCCGCCAAATTTCGTCCGTCCGTAAGTCCCAAAGCGTTAACACGCGCAAACACAATACACCAAACGTGGGTAATGATCGGGAATGGTGTGCTCGGAAGTTTCTACCAGATTTGCCGCGTTTTCCCGAAATCGGCAAAAACCGGCAAAATCTTCCCATTGACTTGAATGGGAAATGTTCGGGAAAACTCTCAACATCGCTCAAAACGCCCCCTCTTTGGGACCGTGCTGTGTCGCCATACTTTAACGTAGAAACATGATTAAAAGGTTAAACCGAAGACAAGACTTTGGCGTTTATTGGGCTGAATGGGCGTTCAGATATCAAGCACGGTTTCTCCCAAATCACAGTTTACGTATCGTCCCGTTTTCAGACGTCTCAGATTTTCCAATGTGTGTGTATGTGGTGGAATGTTCAGAGCTAGAGTGGAGGACAGAGTGGGGAGCTGGAGGACGGATATCTGGAAGTTTCTCAAACTAATGTCTCTCTGTCCTCCAGTTTTAACTCTTCAGACTTCATTATTGGTCAAAATGTAGGAAATCTTGTTCCGGTCGCAGACGTGTAACTATGGAGTCTATCGGACTTAAATTGTGGGCTGTGATCTACCAACTGTCGACGAAACTATGAAAAAACTGGCAGCTGGAAGACGATTTTATGACATTTTCCCCAAACAAATGTCTCTCTGTCCTCCAGTTTTACGTCTTCAGACATCATAGTTGGTCAAAATGTAGAGAATCTTGTGCTGATCGCAGACGTGTAACTATGGAGTCTGTCGGACGTAAAGTTTTCGCGCTAGCGAACCAACTGCTGACTTGTAACAGAAAAAAACCCCACTCTGGCCCCTTCTCTGAGGAAATCACCATAGCAACAGGTCCTGACACTGAGAGGACAGAGGGGGGGGCTGCAGGACGGATCTATGAAGGTTTTCCCAAACAAATGTCTCTCTCTCCTCCAGTTTTAACTCTTCAGACTTCATTATTGGTCAAAATGTAGGAAATCTTGTTCCGGTCGCAGACGTGTAACTATGGAGTCTATCGGACTTAAATTGTGGGCTGTGATCTACCAACTGTCGACGAAACTATGAAAAAACTGGCAGCTGGAGGACGATTTAATGAAGTTTTCGCCCAAACAAATGTCTCTCTGTCCTCCAGTTTTACGTCTTCAGACATCATAGTTGGACAAAATGTAGAAAATCTTGTGCTGATCGCAGACGTGTAACTATGGAGTCTGTCGGACGTAAAGTGTTCGCGCTAGCGAACCAACTGCTGACTTGTAACAGAAAAAACCCACTCTGGCCTCTTCTCTGAGGAAATCACCATAGCAACAGGCCCTGACACTGAGAGGACAGAGGGGGGGGCCCTTTCAAATGTTCGAAATTAGTGCGATTTTGGCCATTTCCACGGGTCGTACTTTAACGAACTCCTCCTAGAGCTTTCATCCAATCAACTTCAAACTTGGTGTGTTTCATCTTAACATGTTAACGATGAAAAGTTATTGAAAGAAAATTTTTTCGTTGAACGGTGTGGCCGTGGCGGGGCGGCCATTTTGTGCGATTCGCCACCAAAACAATATTATGAAAATTGAGCCCCTGCACTACGTTTAACGTAGACTCACGAAACTTGGTCCACATATGTAGCATGGCAGGACGGACATAAAACTCCATTGTAGCCCCCCCTAAACCCAACAGGAAGTCCGCCATTTTGTATTGAATGTTCGGAGTTAGTGCGATTTTGGCCATTTCCACGTGTCGTACTTTAACGAACTCCTCCTAGAGCTTTCATCCGATCAACTTCAAACTTGGTGTGTGTCATCTTAAGATGTTAACGATGAAAAGTTATTGAAAGAAATTTTTTTCGTCGAATGTGGCCGTGTGCGGGCGGCCATTATTAGGTTTTATTGCTAGTCGGATGTGCCCGAATAGCAGGCACACTGATAAAATTTCTGAATTTTCTAGTTAGGGCCTAGCGCCACAGCGGCGAAGGCCCTATTGAAACTGAAGGAATTATTATTATTCTTTCTTTCTTTCTTTTTCCACAAATGAATTGCCTTTTGGGGACTTATCATATTCAAAAACTCACCATATTTGGCGGTCGCATCAAGTCTGGTGAAAATTTACGTATTTTAATGGTTTCGGGAATAGGCGCACAAAATGGCTCGCTAGCGCCCCCTACAATAATTTGAAAATTCAGCCCCTGTACTACGTTTAACGTAGAGTGACGAAACTTGGTCCACATATGTAGCATGGCAGGACGGACATAAAACTCCATTGTAGCCCCCCCCTAAACCCAACAGGAAGTCCGCCATTTTGGATTGAATGTTCGAAATTAGTGCGATTTTGGCCATTTCCACGTGTCGTACTTTAACGAACTCCTCCTAGAGCTTTCATCCAATCAGCTTCAAACTTGGTGTGTGTCATCTTAAGATGTTAACGATGAAAAGTTATTAAAAGAAAAACTTTTCGTCATAGGGCGTGGCCGTGGCAGGGCGGCCATTTTGTGCGATTCGCCACCAAAACAGGAAGTGGGTGTAACTCGAGCGTACAGTGTCCGATTGGTACGAAACTTTTCAGGATTCATCAGAGTCCGCCCCTGACGACATCTACACGCCGCTATTGGCTCAAAGTCATAGCGCCCCCTAGTGGCAACAGGAAGTAGGCCTAAAAGACAAGGTGCTATACTTTAACGAACTCCTCCTAGAGCTTTCATCTGATCAACTTCAAACTTGGTGTGTGTCATCTTAAGATGTTGAAGATGAAAAGTTATTAAAAGAAAAACTTTTCGTCCAACGGTGTGGGCGTGGCATGGCGGCCATTTTGAGTGTTTAGCGATGAAGGAGAAAGTGGCTGTAACTACAGCGTACGTTGTCGTATCTGCTTGAAATTTCCCACAATCACCAAGAGTCCCGCCTGAGGACACTACAGGCCAATATGGACTTTTGGAGACAGCGCCACCATCTGGTAACAGGAAATATGGCTTATATGACAAACATCATCCGATTTACATGAAACTTAGAATGTGTGGTCTACATGTGATACTGAGGCGGCCCCTATAATTTGACCACGCCCAGTCACCCAGGCCACGCCCCCTTTCATAACATTTGAACCGTTTAACGTAGAGTCTTGTGTGAGGTGTCAATGAACTCAGCAGAGACTTCCTTCTTTATTGGTGATGGTTTGGCCCGCCCCCTATGCGTAAGCCACGCCCACTTTCATAACATTTGAACCGTTTAAGGTATAGCTTTGTGTGAGGTGTCAATGAACTCAGCAGAGAGTTCCTTTTTCATTGGTGATGTTAGACCCGCCCCCCCATGATGCGGCCACGCCCCCTTTCACAGATAATGAAACGTATGACGTAGAATCTTGTGTGAGGTGTCATTGAACTCAGCAGGGAGTTCCCTTTTCATTTGAGACGATGTTCAGTGTCTGAGTGACGCGCAAATGCACGGCCGCAAGGAGAGGCGTCCGCCAGTATCCCCGACTCGCGCAGGTTAGCGAGGGCCCGTTCATCGCTGCTTGCAGCTTTAATTAGGGCCCGAGCGCCGACAGCGGCGAAGGCCCTATTGGAACTGAAGGAATTATTATTATTATTATTCTTTCTTTCTTTTTCCGTCAAATGAATTGCCTTTTTGGGGGACTTATCATATTCAAAAACTCACCATATTTGGCGGTCGCATCAAGTCTGGTGAAAATTTACGTATTTTAATGGTTTCGGGAATAGGCGCACAAAAATGGCTCGCTAGCGCCCCCTACAATAATTTGAAAATTCAGCCCCTGCACTACATTTAACGTAGAGCCACGAAACTTGGTCCACATATGTAGCATGGCAGGGCGGACATAAAACTCCATTGTAGCCCCCCCCTAAACCAAACAGGAAGTCCGCCATTTTGTATTGAATGTTCGAAATTAGTGCGATTTTGGCCATTTCCACGTGTCGTACTTTAACGAACTCCTCCTAGAGCTTTCATCCAATCAGCTTCAAACTTGGTGTGTGTCATCTTAACATGTTAACGATGAAAAGTTATTGAAAGAAAAACTTTTCGTCATAGGGCGTGGCCGTGGCGGGCGGCCATTTTGTGCGATTCGCCACCGAAACAGGAAGTGGGTGTAACTGAGCGTACAGTGTCCGATTGGTACGAAACTTTTCAGGATTCATCAGAGTCCGCCCCTGACGACATCTACACGCCGCTATTGGCTCAAAGTCATAGCGCCCCTAGTGGCAACAGGAAGTAGGCCTAAAAGACAAGGTGCTATACTTTAACGAACTCCTCCTAGAGCTTTCATCTGATCAACTTCAAACTTGGTGTGTGTCATCTTAAGATGTTGAAGATGAAAAGTTATTAAAAGAAAAACTTTTCGTCCAACGGTGTGGGCGTGGCATGGCGGCCATTTTGAGTGTTTAGCGATGAAGGAGAAAGTGGCTGTAACTACAGCGTACCTTGTCGTATCTGCTTGAAATTTCCCACAATCACCAAGAGTCCGGCCTGAGGACACCTACAGGACAATATGGACTTTTGGAGACAGCGCCACCATCTGGCAACAGGAAATATGTCTTATATGACAAACATCATCCGATTTACATGAAACTTAGCATGTGTGGTCTACATGTGATACTGAGGCGGCCCCTATAATTTGACCACGCCCAGTCACTCAGGCCACGCCCCCTTTCATAACATTTGAACCGTTTATGGTATAGCTTTGTGTGAGGTGTCATTGAACTCAGCAGAGACTTCCTTTCTCATTGGTGATGTTAGACCCGCCCCCATGATGCGGCCACGCCCCCTTTCACATATATTGAACTGTATGACGTATAGTGTTGTGTGAGGTGTCATTGAACTCAGCAGAGACTTCCTTTTATAATGATGATGTTTGACCCGCCCCCCTATGATGCGGCCACGCCCCCTTTCACAGATATTGGCTTGTATGACGTACAGTCTTGTGTGAGGTATCAATGAACTCAGCAGAGACTTCCTTTTATAATGATGATGTTTGACCCGCCCCCCTATGATGCGGCCACGCCCCCTTTCACAGATAATGTACCGTATGACATACAGTTTTGTGCAAGGTGTCATTGAACTCAGCAGAGACTTCCTTTTATAATGGTGATGTTTGACCCGCCCCCTATGATGCGGCCACGCCCTTTCACAAATAATGAAGCTGTATGACGCAGTCTTGTGAGGTGTCATTGAACTCAGCAGGAGTTCACTTTTCTTTGGCAACGATTTTCAGTGTCTGAGTGACGCGCAAATGCGGCCGCAAGGAGAGGGTCCGCCAGTATCCCGACTCGCGCAGGTTAGCGAGGGCCCGTTCATCGCTGCTTGCAGCTTTAATTAGGGCCCAGACGCCGACAGCGCGAAGGCCCTATTGAAACTGAAGGAATTATTATTATTATTCTTTATTATTTTCCGGCAAATGAATTGCCTTTTTGAGGACTTATCATATTCAAAACTCACCATATTTGGCGGTCGCATCAAGTCTGGTGAAAATTTACGTATTTTAATGGTTTTGGGAATGGGCGCACAAAATGGCTCGCTAGCGCCCCTACAATAATTTGAAAATTCAGCCCCTGCAGTACGTTTAACGAGAGCCACGAAACTTGGTACATATGTACATGGCAGGACGGACATAAAACTCCATTGTAGCCCCCTAAACCAAACAGGAAGTCCGCCATTTTGTATTGAATGTTCGAAATTAGTGCGATTTTGGCCATTTCCACGTGTCGTACTTTAACGAACTCCTCCTAGAGCTTTCATCCAATCAGCTTCAAACTTGGTGTGTGTCATCTTAAGATGTTAACGATGAAAAGTTATTAAAAGAAAAACTTTTCGTCATGGGGCGTGGCCGTGGGGGCGGCCATTTTGTGCGATTCGCCACCGAAACAGGCAGTGGGTGTAACTTGAGCGTACTTAGTCTGATTGGATCGAAATTTTCCAGGATTCATCAGAGTCCGCCCCTGACGACATATACACGCCGCTATTGGCTCAAAGTCATAGCGCCCCCTAGTGGTAACAGGAAATAGGCCTAAAACACAAGGTGCTATACTTTAACGAACTCCTCCTAGAGATTTTATCCGATCAACTTCAAACTTGGTGTGTGTCATCTTAAGATGTTGACGATGAAAAGTTATTAAAAGAAAAACTTTTCGTCACACGGTGTGGGCGTGGCATGGCGGCCATTTTGAGTGTTTAGCGATGAATGAGAAAGTGGCTGTAACTACAGCGTACGTTGTCGTATCTGCTTGAAATTTCCCACAATCACCAAGAGTCCCGGCCTGAGGACACCTACAGGCCAATATGGACTTTTGGAGACAGCGCCACCATCTGGCAACAGGAAATATGCCTTATATGACAAACATCATCTGATTTACATGAAACTTAGAATGTGTGGTCTACATGTGATACTGAGGCGGCCCCTATAATTTGACCACGCCCAGTCACTCAGGCCACGCCCCCTTTCATAACATTTGAACCGTTTAAGGTATAGCTTTGTGTGAGGTGTCAATGAACTCAGCAGAGTTCCTTTATAATGGTGATGTTTGACCCGCCCCCCATGATGCGGCCACGCCCCCTTTCACAGATAATGAACTGTATGACGTATAGCCTTGTGTGAGGTGTTATAGAACTCAGCAGAGAGTTACCTTTTCATTGGCGATGATTTCCGGTTTCTGAGTGACGCGCAAATGCACGGCCGCAAGGAGAGGCGTCCGCCAGTAACCCCGACTCACGCAGGTTAGCGAGGGCCCGTTCATCGCTGCTTGCAGCTTTAATTATTATTATTCTTTATTCTTTATTATTTTCCGGCAAATGAATTGCCTTTTTGAGGGACTTATCATATTCAAAAACTCACCATATTTGGCGGTCGCATCAAGTCTGGTGAAAATTTACGTATTTTAATGGTTTTGGGAATGGGCGCACAAAAATGGCTCGCTAGCGCCCCCTACAATTATTTGAAAATTCAGCCCCTGCAGTACGTTTAACGTAGAGCCACGAAACTTGGTCCACATATGTAGCATGGCAGGACGGACATAAAACTCCATTGTCGCCCCCCCCTAAACCCAACAGGAAGTCCGCCATTTTGTATTGAATGTTCGAAATTAGTGCGATTTTGGCCATTTCCACGTGTCGTACTTTAACGAACTCCTCCTAGAGCTTTCATCCGATCAGCTTCAAACTTGGTGTGTGTCATCTTAACATGTTAACGATGAAAAGTTATTAAAAGAAAAACTTTTCGTCATAGGGCGTGGCCGTGGCAGGGCGGCCATTTTGTGCGATTCGCCACCAAAACAGGAAGTGGGTGTAACTCGAGCGTACAGTGTCCGATTGGTACGAAACTTTTCAGGATTCATCAGAGTCCGCCCCTGACGACAAATATACGCCGCTATTGGCTCAAAGTCATAGCGCCCCCTAGTGGCAACAGGAAGTAGGCCTAAAAGACAAGGTGCTATACTTTAACGAACTCCTCCTAGAGATTTCATCCGATCAACTTCAAACTTGGTGTGTGTCATCTTAAGATGTTAACGATGAAAATCTATTAAAAGAAAAACTTTTCGTCCAACGGTGTGGGCGTGGCATGGCGGCCATTTTGAGTGTTTAGCGATGAAGGAGAAAGTGGCTGTAACTACAGCGTACGTTGTCGTATCTGCTTGAAATTTCCCACAATCACAAGAGTCCAGATCTGAGGACACCTACAGGCCAATATGGACTTTTGGAGACAGCGCCACCATCTGGCAACAGGAAATATGCCTTATATGACAAACATCATCCGATTTACATGAAACTTAGAATGTGTGGTCTACATGTGATACTGAGGCGGCCCCTATATTTTGACCACGCCCAGTCGCTCAGGCCACGCCCCCTTTCATAACATTCGAACCGTTTAAGGTATAGCTTTGTGTGAGGTGTCAATGAACTCAGCAGAGACTTCCTTCTTTATTGGTGATGGTTTGGCCCGCCCCCTATGCGTAAGCCACGCCCACTTTTATAACATTTGAACCGTTTAAGGTACAGCTTTGTGTGAGGTGTCAATGAACTCAGCAGAGAATTCCTTTTTCATTGGTGATGTTTGACCCGCCCCCCTATGATGCGGCCACGCCCCTTTTCAAATATATTGAACTGTATGACGTATAGTGTTGTGTGAGGTGTCATTGAACTCAGCAGAGAGTTCCTTCTTCATTGGTGATGTTTGACCCGCCCCCCCATGATGCGGCCACGCCCCCTTTCACAGATAATGAACCGTATGACGTAGTCTTGTGTGAGGTGTCATTGAACTCAGCAGGGAGTTCCCTTTTCATTTGGGACGATGTTCAGTGTCTGAGTGACGCGCAAATGCACGGCCGCAAGGAGAGGCGTCCGCCAGTATCCCCGACTCGCGCAGGTTAGCGAGGGCCCGTTCATCGCTGCTTGCAGCTTTAATTACTTTTATAATTACTTTATAATAAAGTAAAAGCAACTGTTCTAACACAGTAGGGAAGTATTTGTTTAAGGTTTAAAGTCATAGTATAGTATGTCAAAAAAGTACAAAAAGTCATGGTATAGTATGTTGAAAAAGTACAAAAAAGTTATATAGTATGTCGAAAAAGTACAAAAAAGTCATAGTATAGTATGTCAAAAAAGTACAAAATGTCATATTATAGTATTTCAAAAACGTACAAGAAGTCATAGTATAGTATGTCAAAAAAGTACAAAAAAGTCAGTATAGTACGTTGAAAAAGTACAAAAAAGTCATAGTATGTCGAAAAAGTACAAAAAGTCATAGTATAGTATGTCGAAAAAAGTACAAAAAGTCATATTATAGTATGTTGAAAAAGTATAAAAAAGTCATAGTATAGCATGTCGAAAAAGTACAAAAAGTCATAGTATAGTATGTCCAAAAAGTAATGGTATAGTATGTTGAAAAAGTACAAAAAGTCATGGTATAGTATATCGAAAAAGTACAAAAAAGTCATAGTATAGTATGTCAAAAAAGTACAAAAAGTCATGGTATAGTATGTCGAAACAGTACAAAAAAGTCATAGTATAGTATGTTGAAAAAGTACAAAAAAGTCATAGTATAGTATGTCAAAAAAGTACAAAAAGTCATGGTATAGTATGTCGAAACAGTACAAGAAGTCATAGTATAGTATGTCAAAAAAGTACAAGAAGTCATAGTATAGTATGTTGAAAAAGTACAAAAAAGTTATATAGTATGTCGAAAAAGTACAAGAAGTCATAGTATAGTATGTCAAAAAAGTACAAGAAGTCATAGTATAGTATGTTGAAAAAGTACAAAAAGTCATAGTATAGTATGTCGAAAAAGTACAAAAAGTTATAGTATAGTATGTCGAAAAAGTACAAAAAGTCATAGTATAGTATGTCAAAAAAGTACAAGAAGTCATAGTATAGTATGTTGAAAAAGTACAAAAAGTCATAGTATAGTATGTCGAAAAAGTACAAAAAGTCATAGTGTAGTATGTCGAAAAAGTACAAAAAGTCATAGTATAGTATGTCTGAAAAGTACAAAAAAGTCATAGTATAGTATGTCGAAAAAAGTACAAAAAGTCATAGTATAGTATGTCGAAAAAGTACAAAAAAGTCATAGTATAGTATGTCGAAAAAAGTACAAAAAGTCATAGTATAGTATGTCTAAAAAGTACAAAAAAGTCATAGTATAGTATGTCGAAAAGTATGTCTAAAAAGTACAAAAAAGTCATAGTATAGTATGTCGAAAAAAGTACAAAAAGTCACAGTATAGTATGTCGAAAAAAGTATAAAAAAAGTCACAGTATAGTATGTCGAAAAAAGTATAAAAAAAGTCATAGTATAGTATGTCGAAAAAGTACAAAAAGGTCATAGTATAGTATGTCAAAAAAGTACAAAAAAGTCACAGTATAATATGTCGAAAAAGTACAAAAAAGTCACAGTATAGTATGTCGAAAAAGTACAAAAAGTCATGGTATAGTATGTCGAAAAAGTACAAAAAGTCATGGTATAGTATATCGAAAAAGTACAAAAAAGTCATAGTATAGTATGTCAAAAAAGTACAAAAAGTCATGGTATAGTATGTCGAAAAAGTACAAAAAAGTAATAGTACGTCGAAAAAGTACAAAAAGGTTATATAGTATGTCGAAAAAGTACAAGAAGTCATAGTATAGTATGTCAAAAAAGTACAAAAAAGTCATAGTATGTCGAAAAAGTACAAGAAGTCATGGTATAGTATGTTCAAAAAGTACAAAAAGTCATAGTATAGTATGTCGAAAAAGTACAAAAAAGTCATAGTATAGTATGTCGAAAAAAGTACAAAAAGTCATATTATAGTATGTCTAAAAAGTACAAAAAAGTCACAGTATAGTATGTCGAAAAAAGTATAAAAAAAGTCATAGTATAGTATGACATCATTACAGTACTCTGATTCTTCTTTCTTTTATAACAATGAAAGTCACAGATATTCACAAAATACCACCAAGTAGGGGTCACGTATATTTCGATATCCCAGTACACGCTGTCCCGAGTCTGGTGAGACGTACCTGCGCTCCATCATCATCCTCCTCGTCTTCGTCAGACTGCGTGGGTGGAGCAGTGACCTTTGCCCTCTGACTCTTCTTCTGTGTAAGGGTGGTGATGGCGTCTTTAAGCGGCTGCAGCGCCCCCTGCTGCCACTGGCCGAACATCTGCATCAGACTGTCGCACACCTGGAAGTACAGGCGCACCCGGCCATTTGGTTGGTTAAAAATCAGATATATATATATATATATATATATATATATATATATATATATATATATATATATATATATATATATATATATATATATATATCCCTCATGTTTATGTTTTTGAAATAGTATCTCTGGTGGACAGACTATGCAACGCCATCACTAACATGGTTGACCGTTATTTTTGTAATATTCATTCATTAGATTTTGATGAATGAATATTAAAAAAAATATACCGACCAATCTATCGACCAATATACCGACCGGTATACCGACCAATATACCGATCGGTATATCGACCAATATACCGACTAATTTACCGACCGGTATATCGACCAATATACCGACCGGTATATCGACCAATATACCGACTAATTTACCGACCGGTATATCGACCAATATACCGACCGGTATATCGACCAATATACCGACCGGTATATCGACCAATATACCGACCAATATACCGACCGGTATATCGACCAATATACCGACCGGTATATCGACCAATATACCGACCAATATACCGACCGGTATATCGACCAATATACCGACCAATATACCGACTAATTTACCGACCAATATACCGACCAATATACCGACCAATATACCGACCAATATACCGACCGGTATATCGACCAATATATCGACCGATATACCGACCAATATATCGACCAATATACCGACTAATTTACCGACCAATATATCGACCAATATATATATATATTGTGTTTGATGTACATCTGCGTTACCTGAGGTAAACTCCCATCATCCACCACTGTGTCAAACTCCTGATCCATCAGTTCAGAAATGAAGTCCTCAACCTCGCAGCGCTGCAGGTCAGCTGATACACACACACACACACACACACACACACACACACAGAGACAGACACAGACACAGACACAAACACACACACAGAGACAGACACAAACACACACACACACACACACACACACACAGAGACAGACACAAACACACACACACACACACACACAGAGACAGACACAAACACACACACACACACACACACACACACAGCTGGTTACAACCCCCCCCAATAATCAAAACTGGCCAGTGCACCCCCCCACCACCACCAAAAAGAGTTAATAATAGAGTAATAATAATTTTCTTTACATAATTAAAGACATTTGCACCATAAATTGTTGCATAAACATTGATCATAATGCAGGAAATTAAGTGTTAATATGCTCAAAATGTCAATGCCCCCATGTTCACACAGCAGCCTCTGACATGTTGCCATGGTTACCTACCATTGTCGTGGAAAAACTGCTGGACGACATCCACCATCCAATCAGCTTTCTGATGACCATACACGCCTCCAAAGCCGTTGTCCACCGCGATCTGAGGGACGGACACACACAGGGGACGTAAGTCTCAGGTGCGTCTCCGCCAGGTGCCCCCCCCAACACCGTCGTCAGGGAAACGCTCAAGCTTCTTCACTTCATGTTTTACATTTCACATTGTTGTTGATTTATATATTTTTAGTTGCTGTGGAAACTTCTTAAAGTCACAGTGGAGACAGACATTAAGAAAGACGGGGTAAGAGACAGACAGACAAATGGACATAAAGAGACAGACAGACATAAAGAGACAGACATAAAGAGACAGCCAAACAGACATAAACAGAGAGACAAACATAACACGAGAAAGACAGACAAAAGACAGAGACAGACATACATAAACAGAAAGACAGACAGACATGAAGACAGAAACAGACAGACAGACATAAAGAGAGAGACAGACAAAGAGAGAGAGAGACAGACAGACATAATGAGAGAGACAGACAGATATTAAGACAGAGACAGACAGACAGACATAAAGAGAGAGACAGATAGACATAAAGACAGAGACAGACATTAAGACAGAGACAGACAGACAGACATAAAGAGAGAGACACACAGACATAAAAAGAGACAGACATAAAGAGAGAGACAGACAGCTATTAAGAGAGAGACAGACAGATACTAAGACAGACAGACAGACAGACATAAAGAGAGACAGACATAAAGAGAGACAGACAGATATTAAGAGAGAGACAGACAGATACTAAGACAGAGACAGACAGACAGACATAAAGAGAGAGACACACAGACATAAAGAGACAGGCAGACAAAGAGACAAACATAACGAGAGACAGACAGACATAAAGAGAGACAGACAGACAAACAGACAAGCATAACGTGAGACAGACATAACGAGAGACAGACAGACAGACCTAAAGAGAGACAGACAGACAAACAGACAGACATAACGTGAGACAGACATATATTAGATTATAATGTCCCTAAAATCAGAGATCTGTTCTTCATTCTAGTCGCTCTTTACTGCTTTGGCCATGTTGATGTCAATAAAGCTCTTTTGAATGTAATTAAGACAGACAGACAGGCAGACAGATAGACAGGCAGACAGACAGACAG